>JAPYYZ010001272.1:0-15817 GCA_030522705.1 Eretmocerus eremicus
GCGAGAGCGGGCTTCAGCTCCGCCGTGGCGTCGTCACTCCCGAACGCGGACCCGTAGCCCGACGTAACCCGGGGCGCGAGGGCACGACACGGCTGGGGGAGGGGGAGAACTTAGGAAAAGGGGGCCACTCACCGTCGTCCCAGTCCGGGTTGTCTTGCGGCCAGCCCACTCGCGCCCAACCACTCCGTCGAGGCGCGCTCTCCCAGGGCCTCTGTCTCTGGCTAGCTCCCGAGCCTCTTTACAGGCGGCAAAATGGAGAGCTCCACGCCTTGGTGTCCGAGCCGCTCTCGAGGCCTTCTCCACGTCGCTTGGTTGCTGCGGCTCCAGGGAAGAATGGCGAGAGCGCACAGCGGGTACTACTCCGCGCTGCTGCAACTGCTGCGACTCGTCGCCAACTGCCGCGTGCCGCTCGTCGAGGCGTTCTCTCGGCCGTACCGGCACACACGCACACACACAATTCCGCCGGCCGAGAGGTGCTGCCTCCGAGTGGCGATTGCGGCGCTCAAAACCCGGCAACAGCGCGGCTTGGGGCAGCCGCGTTTAATTCACTCGCTGCTCGCTGAATCCTCGTCGTCCTCGGGCCGACCTCAGAAAAGAAGTATTTCCGTTAATCCCTGTTGGTCGAGCCCGAGTTGACGACGGGGAGGCGAGGAGAAAACCGGCTGCGACGCATCGCGTCGCAACGTTCTACCTCTCATGGCTCCATATAGCATCGAGAGCAGGTCTAGTATCTTCTGCTGATCAATGTGATGATAGTTAGGCTATGCAGCTCTTGAGCCTACTTACTTGTATTTTCTGCTCGCGTTGGTACTTATGACCACAGAATACAGTGTAGATACCAGTGCGACAACATTGAATATTGATTGAATTCTTTTTGTCTGCTTACAATAGCTTGTCGGATACTCTTCCACAGTATTCACACAGCGTTTGTTATCAACTATAACAATACGATCATTTAAATAACCTCTGATCATACTTCTGTGCTTATTGAAGAGTTCATTGTAACAATTTGCCATCCAAAATGGATCAGTTTGTTGATAGCCAAAATGCACTATTGGAAAAGATTACAAGATCTTATACCAATCTTACTGAAGACTTCAAAGTGAAAAAATCACAAGGAGCTGCTGAAGTTCGCCAAGAGGCATTGATCAGAAGTTGGTTTGAACTCAAAAGTGCTCATGACGCTTCCTTGAGAAGTTAGGATGTTAATTCTGGAGATTCGTATTTCACTGAGGAATTCATCGAAGATGCAGAGCGAGAGTATCTTGATCAACTGAGGCAGTTTAGGCAACATGTAATGAATTCCAGCAGTACTCGCGCTGTTCAATTGCCTGACTCAGGAGGCGGTGTACCTGAGCGAGTGCTCATTTCTGAATCTCAACTTGCTAGGTTAGCGCCAATAAAGCTTGATAAATTGTCTGGAGATATTCTAGAATGACCTAGATTCCGGGATCTGTTTATTGATGCAGTCCTCAAAAATGGATCATATGAAGATTCTATGAAGTTCTACTATTTGAAAAATGATTTAATTGAGGATGCTGCTAATCTCATTCAAGGGATTCAATTCAAGGCTGCGAATTTTGATAAAGCTTGGGATGAACTAAGGGATAGTTATGAAAATGTACGACGCATCACCACTGTCTACTTTTCTGCTCTCTTCTCACTGAAGCCATGAGTAGGGTGAGCAAAGCTTATTCTAGCCCCCGGACCTAGAGGAGGGATGAAACAACCCCAAAACTACCCCCAAGTCTACCCCGCAGATGTCATCCTGGGCGCCAACCTGGGTGGCATCTTCGGCGACCTGGAAATGACCTTGGGTAGTTATTACACAACATTGTGCAATGTTGTGTAATATTGCGCAACTTACAACAAAGTTGTAGTGAACAAAGTTGCGCTACCGCCTCTCAACGCTTTCGAACCAGCCAACCGGCGTGTTCTCCGCGAGTAGGCTCCACCCACCATCCGCTTCGTGAGCGGGCCCCTCCCAAGCAGTGCCTTCGCGAGCGGGCCCACGCCCAAACAGCGCTAGGCCCCACCTTCGCCATGCCTTCGCTGTGCGCCGCAGCTTGCTGCTGCACTTCTTACTCACTCGCGGCTCCTAGCAGTTCACGCTGCATCTCTGCCGCTCTTGTCTCTGCCGCAGCTGCATCTCTGCCGCTCCTGCAGCTTTTGCGAGCTGCAGGAGCATGACCAGTTTGGAATATGTTTTGAATGATTTTTCGCTCAGCAGTTCGAAATATTTCGTTGAAATTTCTTCGTTGAGCGAATTGGGGGAAGCTCACCCATTTTAGATGTGCGGAGCGGATTTTGTTTTGACATCACCCTGCGCGTGCAGGCCCTGAAAATGAGGAGGACGTAATTTTCGAAGCTCGGAACATCATGTTCCCGAGCTCTAGCAGCGCGCAAATCTGATCTGTGTGTTCCATGATGGTCGTCATGAATTCTGGGGGCAGTAAAAAGCCAAGAAAAAGGATCATGTGGAGGATCCGCGCGACCCTACCTCTCCCCCAAAATCCATATCATTTTCCAGAATCACCCATGATAGAGGAAAAAACGCAGCGCAAGCTTTGTTGTCCTCGGAGAATCTCTACGGATCGCTATGGTGATTTACTGACGTCTTCATAGTTAAGTACAAATTTTCGCCGTGCCGTCGAACCTTGAAAGTGAGGAGGACGCAAGCCTGAGACCTCGATGCATGATTTTTCAAGTTCCACGCTGACGTAGCATGGGATACGGGTTCCCTGGAATGCTCTGCGGGAAGTATGGGGCCGATACCAACAAGAACAGAACCATGCTATCTTGATAGACGTGGCTTTGCTCCTTTTTGGAAATCCACGAATTTCACAAAAGCTGCTATGGGAAATGTGAAGAAAGGGAGGTACAACTTGCTATCTTCACTCAATTTTGAATAATTGCTCCTTTCCTTGACTGTGATTTTTGAAACGAAATACCTTCTTCTGTCGGAACAGCATATACTAAAAATGAGGAGGACGTGAATCTCCGGAGCATGCCAAATCGAACGACGTCTGCCATGTCTGCTCTCGCGTCTGCTGCGATTCTCGTGACCGTTCCGCATTCATTATGATTCCATGGAAGAGCTGTGTGAACGTGGTGTGCTCATGACGAACGACGAAATCAACCGAATGAGGCTATGGAGCCGAACTGGGGGGAGTTCACCCAGATTTGATATGCTGAGCGGAAACCGATTCGACATAACCACGTGCGAGCAGACCTTAGAAGCAAGGAGGGGGCGAGTCTCCCAAGCGTCATGCGGCAATCGATGTCTGATCATGTCTGATGCATTTCTCGTCGCCATTCCGAGTTAATCTCGATTTCAAGAATAACTATGTATACGTGGTGTGCTCATAATGAATTACAGAAACAACCGAATGAGACTATGGAGCCAGTTTGAGGGGACCTCGCCCACATACGCCGAACGGATTTCGATACAATATAAACTCGCGCAAGCAGACCCTAAAAGTGAGGAGGACGCGACTTTCGGAGCTCGGAAAATCATGTTCTCGATTTCCATCAGGGCACAGTATCTAATTCGTGTATTTCATGATGCTTGTCGTGAATTCTGGGACCAATAGAAAGGCAACAAAACAAATCATGTAGAGGACCCGCGCGGCCGTACCCCTGTCCTCAATAATCCATATAATCTCTCAGAATGACTCAGGATAGTGTAAAAACAACACTAGGCCTCGTTGTCCTGGCAGAATCTCAACGGTTCGCTACGGCAATTTACTGATGCTTTTACAGCCAACTTCGAATTTCTGCCGTGCCGTCGCACAGTGGGGCAAAAACAGTAATTTTGGGCAAAAATCTAGCATATCAGGGAATTTGTCACGCTTTTGAGTGCGGTAAAAATCTTTAGGAACGAGCCTTTCCATCAGAATTTACCCAAAATGCTTGGCAAGAGAGATATGTCTTAGACATAACGTAGAATATTTGATACGGATGAATATAACATATCAAAACGGAGATCGTTCCAGGGAGGTCACATGTCCGAGATATTACGAAGAATTGAGAGTGTTATGTTCCGGCAACCTTGACCCGAGAGAGGTTCCACGGGAACGTATAATGAAGAGGAAACGTTTCAAAAAACTTCCAGGGAGATTTCCATGCCGCGAGCTGACGAATTTCTCAAGAAAGAATTCCGAAATATCACTGAGAGGGACAGACATAGTAAAAACAAAGCATACAACGTGGTTTGGTCACACTTCTGTCAAGATGGGAAGGAACAATCCAAAGAGCATTTGATGATCAATGAGATAAAATAGTAGATGGAATGATTATCCCAAATAATACGACAGGAACTAATAATCCAGAGGCAGAACATGTTGGCAGGAGACTCAAGAGGGGTTATCGTTGATGACTCTGGGAAAACCTATGAGATTGATGAAAGTAATTCGGAGCTTTTTCGAGTGACCGGAAGTTTTTTTGAAGATTCGAGGAGGATATTACTTGGGTTTGAGTGCTTGCACCCATCTTCGAACAATTAGAGTTCGAAATATTGGGGACCATGGAGATACTTATGGGAATTATCTCTTTGATTTCCGAAACTTTTAGATTTCTACTTAGAAGTTCGGGGATGTGATCGAAAACGGAGGTTTGGTGAGTGGAAAAGCAGGGGGTTACCCCACCCTCCGCCCTCTAGTATACCGAGTCACGAATATAAGTTGGCGCATATTTTTGAACGGCTATTTTGATTTGGAGGATGTTGAAAATAGTTCAAAGCCCGCCGGGGAGCGGATGTTTATGATAAAACTTTCTTGCGATCGAATTCAGGAGTCAGAATTGCGATATCTCTTTTTCGTCCAGGGTTGGAAGCTAATCTTGAGATGCATCTCTTTGCTATTTCGCAAGGTATTGGTCCGATCTCAATTCTGATTATCGCGTTGAGAAGCTGAGGAAATTTTGGGTTTAGCTGGCCTTGTTTCGTGTAAAAGTGGATGAAGTGGGCACGCTATTCCTAAACCGGGAAAGATCAGATCGAGATTTATGACGCTCATGTGTCGCTTTGTGACGCTCTGATTATTTTCCCGTCGGATTGCGTCTGCTAGTCCGGCGGTCTGCTTTTCTTCGAGCAAGTGCAAATTGTGCAAATCCCAGCAATTGTGAGTAGATTCATGCACGAGAGTTAATTAATTTCGGGAGAATCTGATACAGTAGAGCCTTCCGTAGATAAATCGTGAGCGGATCGCAGCTTCAGGCGTCGGCATAGCAAGTACACGCTGCATCATGACATTGACGCACGTTGCAATGCATCGTGGCATGAGTTGCACTCAATACACGGGCAGCGGTGCATTTCAGTTCGTGGAGTGCCGCGGAGTTGTTGGGGGGATACCCAAGGGCTCCCGGACGCATCCGCATAGCCTGCCACCGGGCGCCCTTGCATCGTCTCGATGCATGAGTAGCAGTCGACACTCGCTGGAAAAACGTGGCTTTACCGGGGTAAGTTGACGCGAGTTGATGCGTCTGGTATTGCACCCTGTGCAGCGTTGTACAAAGCTAAGAGATATCTTGGAATGAAAAGGCCTGAAATGAAAATCCACTCCCTAATGTGTCATGCATTATTAAGATTAGTTATCCCTTGATGGAGTGGGGTTCACACCAACGCGTGCGAAGTTGATGCTGCCTCCGCGGAGAAATCTTGCAAGAATGAATAATCGCTGCCGTGCGGCAATGTTCCAGGTGAGTACGTATTCGTTCACGGGGTCATGCCTGTCGCACGGAAAGCTGAACGCAAGTGAGCGCTAATGTAGTCTGTTCCGTGGAAATTGCCATCCTCTAAGAGTATCCTCATTCTCCTCACTCTTTTGACATCGAATTCATTCTATGAGGAACTCGATACTCCATTAGAGCCAGTAGCAGCTCTCAATCGTAGCGAAAATCCTCCGCGAGCCTGACCAGCACTCGCAGGACACTCCGCAGATATTCGCACGACCCTCTTCCAATATTTGTGCGGGATCTCCTCAGTATGAGTTGAGAACCGATTTAGCACTGCATCAGCTCTCTTGGTTCTCATTCGTTCTCAATATATATCATGGGTGGCTACATGGGGAATTGGGCTACGTTATGCAACTTCAAATGCCGTTGCTTCCAGCTCTTGAATCCGCTGAACTCCTCATTCGCAATTTAGAGAATTCGGCATCAGCCTCGAGGGACGAGATTCTCGTTTCGCGTAAGCGCCAATCTAGGCTGTTTGACAAAATTCGTTTTCTTCCAACCGTCTCTATATCCATCCATACTTTTCATGATCCATTCCCCTGAAGAACTCAATCATGTCTAATTAGAGACAGCCGCAGCTCTGAATCATAGCGACGATCCAATATGGAGCAGACCAGCACGCCCACAACACTCGGCAGCTATTCACACGGCACTCCTCCGATATTCGCGCAGGATTTCCTCAGCACGAATATGAGAATTAAATGAGCAGTGCATCAACTCTATCGGTCTACTATCATTCTGAATGCATCATTCGTGGTTACATGAAAATTCGGCCCACGCTCTCATCTTTGAGCAGTAGAAAGTCTGCGAGTCACGAATGTCGACGGCGAAAGCTAGATTCGTGCATGTTCTTTTCGCTTCCAAAAGTCAAGTGGGATTTTCTAAATTTCTTCGACTCGTTCCATAGATTCCTGTGATATCGGGAGAGATGTCCATCAATTGGCAAACTGCTGTAATTAGAATGGAAACAACTCTGAGCAATACGAGGCCTGCGAGTCACGAAACTTAACGGCCGAAGCAAGACCCGCGCAACTTTTGTTCGCTCCCGAAATTCTAGTGGGCTTTCCTAGATACCTTCGACTAGTTTGATTCCCCCTCCGTATCAAGCCTAGTGGAACAAGATTGGGAACTCTACAGGAAAAGAATGCTCGTCTTATGAGAGGCGTGGACACCCCTGAATGGAGTAGTCCTGAATATTTCGAACAACTCGAATCTCTGGACAGCGCAGCGAGCGCGAAAAGTCTCTCGCAGCTTTACCAAAAAATCTAGCACATTTGAAAACCAAAAAACTCATCGCGCACTTGATGATCTGCGAGCAAAGCTGCCAGTTAGCTCGCAGGGAGCTGTAAACGCACCCTCGCGCCCATGTGAACCTCTATTGATGATCATACGCGAATCAGAGAGATTTGTTATCGTGCGCAAACCCTTGTGTCTTTACCTCACTCAGTGATCTTCGTTCATCAAACATAATTTTCTTGATCCCGAAATCAAGCACGAATATTCTTATACGCGAATTACCCTGTTCGCGGCTCATAAATGAGTCTCCGGATTCTGCTCGTCGTCGCTGGATTCTCCGAGCCCGGGTCCATTTGCGAATATACTCGTACGTGGATGCTCTTGTCTGTGGTTCATACGCAAATCTCCAAGTTTTGATTATCGAACGCAAGTCCCCTGGTACCAGTGTTATGCGCGAATATCCTCGCACGCGAATCCCCCTGTCCGCGGATCATACGCAAATCTCCGAGTATTAATTATTGTGCGCAAATTCCTCGACCCGGGACCGTGCGCAAATATTCTCGCTCGTGAATTCCTTTAAATGCGGTTCATCCAAGAATTTGAATAATGTGGTGATCATACGCAAATTCGGGCAGGCTAGGCTGATGCATGTATACTCTCGTATGTGAATCTGCCTGTGTGCACCTAATTACCAGTTCTCCAAGTTCTGGTTATCGTTCGCGGATTCCTTGATCCCGAGTCCATTTTCAATGAGTACCCTCGTACGCAAATCCTCTCATCAACGTCTCTTACATGTAACTTTGAGGTTTGATTTTCTACGCGAACTCTGTGAGCCTGGGCACAAGCGCGAATATATTCGGAAGCGAACTTCTTCCTCCGTGACTCAATCGTAAATCTTTGAGTCCTGGTTATTGTGAACGAATTTTCTGATCCCGGGATCTTGCGCGAATATTCTCGTACGCAAATCACTCCGACCGTGGTTTATGGACAAACTTTCGAACATTGATCATCGAACGCGAACTTTTTGACCCGGGTTCCTTCGCGGATGTTTTCATACACTAATCTCCCTGTCGGCGGCTCAGACGCGAATATTTGCGTTTCGGTTATCGTACATGAATTCCCTGAGCCTGGATCCAGGCGCAAATATCCTCTTTCGTGTTTCCCCTCAAACACGGCTCATGCGCGAATCTCAGTGATGTGGTTATCGTACGCGAATTTGGATACGCTGGGCTGACGTGTGTATATCCTCATACGCGAATTACCCTGTCCGCGGCTCATGGGCGAGCCTTCAAATTTTGTTGATTGTACGTAAATTTGCTTGGGCCCGGGACCTCTTACGCAAATTGCCCCGTCTGCCGTTCATACGCGAATGGGAGAGCTTCGGTCTACGTTTACGCGGACTCTTTGCACCCGGGTCCAAGCGTAAATATGCTCGCACGCAAATGCCCTTGCTCGTGGCTCATACGCGAACCTGCGAGTTTTGGTTATCAAACGCGGATTCCCGGTCCGGTGTGATGCGCGATTATTCTCGCATGCAAATCACTCTGTCCGCGGCTCATAAGCGAGTCTCCGAATTCTGCACTTCCTACGCGGATTCTCCGAGCCCGGGAGCGTGCGCGGATATTTTTGCTCGTTAATCCCCTCAAATGCGGCTCATCCGCGAATCTGACCGATTGGGTGATCAAACGCGGATTTGGGGGCGCTTGGCTGATGTGTGTATATTCGCGTACGCAAATCCCTTTGTGTGCAGCTCATGAGCCGATCTCCAAATTTCGGTTATCGTTCGCGAATTTCTTGATCCCAGATCCATTTTCAATGAATATTTCCATACCCGAATCCCCTTGTCTGTGGTTTATACGCAGAACTTCGAGGTTTGGTTTACATACGCGAATTCTGTGAGTCTGGCACCATGCGCAGATATACTTGTACGCGAATCATTCTACCTGCGGCTCATACAAGAATCCTTCAGTTCTGGTTATCGCACGCGAATTCCCTCGAACGGGGACCATGCGCGGATATTCTCTTACGCAAATCTGTCCGTCCGTCGTTGATACGCGAATCGGGGAGTTTTGGTTATTGCATACGCGGATTCTTCGAGCCCGGGTTTATAAGCGGATGTACTCGTCCACGGATGCCTTTGTCTGTGGTTCATTCGCGAGACTGAGAGTTTTGGTAATCGAAAGCAAACTCCGTGATTCCGTTGTTATGCGCAAATGTTCTCGTACGCTAATCTCGACGTCCGTGGCTCATGCACGAATCTTTGAGTTTTGTTCATCGTGCACGAATTCCCTGGCTCAGAACCGTGCGGGAATATTCTCGATTGAAAATTCCCTTTAAATGAGGCTCATCCGCAAATCTGAGTAATCTAGTGATCATACACAAATTCGGTTACGCAGGGCTCATGTGCGTATATTCCCGTAAGTGGATCTCCCTGTGTGCAGCTCGTGACCGAATTTTGAAGTTCTGGTTATCGTACGCAAATTCCTTGATCCCAGATCTATTCTCACCGAATATCCTCTCACGCGAATCCCCTCGTCTGCGGCTCATACGCGAAACTCTGAGGTTTGGTTCTCGTGCGCAAACTCTGAGAGCCTGGGTGCATTTGCGAGTATAATCGTACGCAAACCTCCCATCTGCCACTCATATGCTAATCGGGGAGTTTTGGTCATCATATATGCGAATCCTCTAAACCCGGCTACATGCGCGAATATACTCGGACAGGGTCATTCACGTACGAGTATATCCGCGCATGGGCCCGGGCTGAAAGAATGCGCGTATACGATAACCAAAACTCTCCGATTCGCGTATGGACGGCAGACAGGGGGATACGCGTGAGAAAATATTCGCGCACGGTCCCCGCTCGAGAGAATTTGCGTACGATAACCAAAACTCGAAAATTCGCGGATAAGTCGCAGGTAGGATGATTTGCGTGCGAATGTTTTGGCGCATGCAGCCGGGCTCGCAGAACTCGAGTACGGAGACCACACCTCAGAGTTTCGTGTATGACCCGTAGACGAGGAGACTCGCGTACGGAGATATTCATTAATAATGGACCTGGAATCAAGAGATTTGCGAACGAATACCAGAACCTGGAGATCCGGTCATGAATTGCACGCAGCGAGATTCGCGTACGAGAACACAGACGAATCAGCCCAGCGTCCCCAAATTCGCATATGATTACCACATCCATCAGATCCATGGATGAGCCAAATTCAATTGCATTCACGAACGATTAAGATAATTCGAGGATTCCCGTATAATCCTCGGAGAGGGAGCTTCACGTACCAGTATACCTCCGCATGCACCCAGGCTCACACAGTTCGCGTACAAAAACCAAACCTTGAGGTCACGTGTATGAGATGCAGACGAGGGTACTCGCGTATGGGGATATCCATTAGGAATGGACCCGGGATCAAAAATTCCGCGACCGATAACCAAAACTTGGAGAACCGGTAATGAGGTGCACACAGGCAGATTCGCGTACGAGAGTATACATGCATCAGCCTAGTTTGCCCGAATTCAAGTATGATTACCACATCACTCAGATTCGCGGATGAGGCTCATTCAAGGGAACCCACGTACGAGAATATTTGCTCACGGTACCGGGCAAAGAATTCGCGCACGATGGACAAACCTCGAAGGTTTGCGAAGGAGCCGTGGACAGGGAGATTCACGTACGAGAATATTCGCGCATGAGAGCGAGACCAGGGATCCGCGTTCGATAACCAAAATTTGCAGATTCGCGTGTGTACCGCAGACAAAAACATCTGCGTATGTGTATATTCACGCTTGGATTAAGGCTCAAGATCCGCGTATACGATAACCAAAACTCTCCGTTTTGCGTATGCACGGCAGACGGGGGGACTCACGTAGGAGAATATCCACGCAACGTCCCGGGCCGAAGAAAATCCACGAACGACGACCATAATTCGAAAACTCGGGTATGAGCCCCGTACAGGGTGATTCACGTATGAGGATATATACTCGTCAGCTCAGCGCATCCGGCTTCGCGTACGATCGCCACATTACTCAGATTAGCGCATGAGCCGTGTTCAAGGGAATTCACGAACGAAAATATTCGCGCCCGGACCCGGGCTCAGGGAATTGGTGTATGATAACTGAGACGCAAATATTCGCGTATGAGCCTCCGACAGGAAGATCAGCGTATGAGAATGCTCGCGAAGGGAACCGGGGCAGAAAATTCGCGTTCGATGACCAATACTCGGAGATTTGCGTATGAGCCGCGAACAGGGTGATTCGCGTACGAGTATATCCGGGTATGGGCCCGGGCTCGGAGAACTCGCGTATTCGATGACCAAAGCTCCCCGATTAGCATGTGAGTGGCAGAGGGGAAGTGTCGCGTACGAGAATATTGGCGCATGGTCTCCGCTAGAGGAATTTTGCGTATGATAACCAAAACTCAAGTGTTTGCGTCTGAGTTGCGGGTGAGGTGATCCGCGTCCGAGAATATTCGCGCAAGGTTCTGGGATCAGTAAATTACACCATAATAACCAAAATTTGGAGTATCACGATTGAACCGAAGACAGGGAGGTTCACGTATAAGTATATTTGCGCATGTGCCCAGGCTTACAGAGTTCACGTACAAAATCAAACCTCGAAGTTACGCGTATGAGACGTAGATGAGGGGATTTGGGTACGAGAATATTCACTGGAAGTGCACTCGGGATCAAGAAATCCGCGAACGATAACCAGAACTAGAAAATCCGGTCATGAAATGCACACAGAAAGATTCACGTGAAAGAATATACATACATCAGCCCAGCGTCCCCGAATTTGTGTATGATGACCACATCATTTAGATTCTCAGATGAACCGCATTCGAGGAAATTCACGAGCGAGAATATTTGCGCACTGTCCTGGGCTGAGAAATTGGCAGACGATGAATAAAACTCAGAGATTCGCGTATGATTCGCGGACAGGGAGATTTGCGTGCAAGAATATTCGCGCATAACACCGGGACCAGGGAATTTGCGTTCGATAAGCAGAACTGGGAGATCCGCGTATGAACCACAGACAAGGGCATCCAATTACGAGTATATTAGCAAATGGGCCCGGGCCCGGAAAATCCACCAACGATGAGCAGAATTCGGAGACTCGTTTATGAGCCGCGGACGAGGTAATTCGCGTATAAGAATATTCGTGCCTGATTCCGGGATCAAAGAAGTTATCTTCGATGAACAAAGATGAGCAAATGAGCCAAAGACTCGAGGATTTGCGCAGGATAACAAATCTCTCTGATTCGCGTATGATCATCGTTAGAAGTTTGCATGGGCGCGAGGGTCCGTTTACAGCTCCGTGCGAGCTAACTGGCAACTTGGCTCGCAGATCATCGAGTGGGCCATGAGTTTCTTGGTTTCCGGATGTGGTAGATTTTTTGGTGGAACTGCGAGAGACCTTCCGCGTTTGCTGCGCTGTCCAGAGATTTGGATTATTCGAAATATCCAGAACTACTCCATTCAGGGGTGTCCACGCCTTTTATAAGACGAGCATCCTTTTTCTGTGGAGTTCCCAATCTTGCTCAACTAGGCTTGATACGGAGGGAAAATCGAACTAGTCGAAGTAATGTAAGAAAGTCCACTAGAATTTCCGGAGCAAGAAAAATTTTGCACGAGTCTTGCTTTCGCCGTTGAGTTCCGTGACTTGCGGTCCTCGTTCTGTCCAGGTTGTTCTCATTCCAACCGTATCGGTCCAGCAATCGATGGGCACCTCTTTTGATATCACAAAATTCTATCGAACGAGTCAAAGAAATTTGGGGAAGCTCACTGGATTCCTGAGAGCGAACAAAAGCTGCGTGAGTCTTGCTTTTGTTGTTGAGTTTCCTAACTTGCAGGCCTCGTATTGCTCTGACTTCCTCCCATTTTAGTCACATCAGTCCGACAAGCTATAGACATCTTCCCCGATATCACGAGAATCTACCAAACGAGTCGAAGAGATTCAGGAAATCCCACTGAACTTTCGGGAATGATTAGAACATGCCCGAATCTAGCTCGCGCCGTCAAGATTCTCGACTCGCGGACCTCTTATTGCTCACAGATGTGAACGTGAGCCGAATTCTTATGGAACCACTAATGATGCATTGAGAATGATAGTGGACCGATAGGGTCGATGAACTTGTTAATTGTTTTTCAACTGGTGCTGAGGAAATCCCGCGCGAATATCGTAGGAGTGCCGTGCAAATAGCTGCCGAGTGTCGTGGGCGTGCTGGTCTGCTTCATATTGGATCGTCGCTATGATTCAGAGCTGCGGCTGTCCCTAATCGGAGATGGAGCTATTTGAGGGAATGAATTAGAGAGAGTATAGATGAATGGAGGAACGTTTGGGGGAGAACAAATTTCGTCAAACAGCCTAGATTGGCTCTCACGCGAGACAAGAATCTCGTCCCTTGAGGCTGTTGGCGAACAGTCTCAACTGGAAGTCAGAGGTTCAGCGGATCAGAGAGCTGGAAGCAACAGAATTCAAGGTCGCATAACGTGTGCCGAATTTTCACGTAGCCATTCATGATTTATCGAGAACGAATGAGAACCAAAAGGGTTGATGCAGTGCTCACTCGGTTCTCAACTTACGCTTAGGAGATCCCGCACGAATATTGCAGAAAAACGGTGCAAAGAGCTGCAGAGTGTCGTGAGAGTGCTGGTCAGGCTCGCGGGGGATCCTCGCTACGATTGAAAGCTACTACTGGCTCTAATGGAGCATCGAGTTTCTCATGAAATGGATTTGATAACGGAAGAGTAAGCAGAATGAGGATACGTTCGGGAAATGGCAATTCCACGAGACAGAATACATCATCGCTCACGTGCGTTGAGCATTCCATGCGGCAGACACGGCCCCGTGGACGAATAGGTACTTGCCTCGAGCATTGCCACACAACAGCGACTATTCACTGGTGCAGGTTTTTGCAGCGGAGGCAGCATCAGCTTTGCACGCGTCGATGTCAACCCCACTTCAAAAAACAAATACTGACTCAATGATGCATGGCACACCAGAGAGCAGATCCCCATTTCAGGCCTTTTTATTTCAAGATATCTCTTGGTTTTGTACTGCGATGCACAGGATATAGTACCAGACTATTCAACTCGCGTCAACTTTCCCCGACGAAGCCACGTTGTCGCAGCGAGCATCGGCCGCTACTCATGCATCGAGACGATGCAAGGGCGCCCGGTGGCAGGCTATGCGGATGCGTCCAAGAGCCCTTGGGTAGCCCTCCGACAACTCCGCGGCACTCCACGCTCTTAAATGCACCACTGCCCGTGCATTGAGTTCAACTCACGCCACGATCCATTGCAACGTGCATCAATGTCATGATGCAGCGTGTACTCGCCATGCCAATGCCTGAAGAAGCGATACGCTCACGATTTATCTACGGCAGGCTCCACTGTATCCGATTCTTTTGATCCAACGGGAAAATGAACGGAGGGTTACAAAGCGACATATGAGCGTCACAAATTTTGATCTGATCTTTTCCGGTTCAGAAGTTGGCGTGCCCATTCCATCCACTCTTTCATGGAAAGAGGCCCGCTAAACTCAAAATCCTCTAAGCTTCTCAACGCGATAATCAGAATCAACATTGGGCCAATACCGTGCGAGATAGCAAAAACATGCATCTCAAGATCAGCTTCCAACTCGAGACCAAAAAAAAATATCGCAATCCTGACTCCGGGATTCAATTCACAAAAAGAATTCACTTACTTCATCTACTTTTCGGCGGGATTTGAACTATTTTCCAACATCTCTCAGATCAAAATAGACGTCTGAAAATAAGCACCAACTCATTCTACTCACTTGGGATATGGATACAAGCTTCTCCAGCTTCTTATTTTGTTTTCCATTTCTACTATTTCTGGGACGTTTCGATGACGAAGTCATCTTTCGGCTAGGCCACGAATCCGCAACGGAGAACTGATGTACACACGATTTTCTGTCCCGGGTCCCGTTTCAGCGCACATCACGCATGCCAAAGTAGCATCGCTGCGTTCATGTGACTCATGTTCGTGTCGGTGCTGCTTGTGTTAGTGAGCGTCATATGCGATGCATAGCGTACCATCTTCGCTCGACCGACCCGATCGAGAATTCCGATTTTATTCGCATCTCGACGATCTTCTGATTCCATCCATCGGAACGCCTCCAAAATTCTTCACAATACTTTTAAATACCTGCACCCACTCACAATGCAGTCAAGAAGTCTACAGTGATGATAGGATATTGAAGAATGAATCAAAACTCCTCTCATCAAGAGGCGCGATAGCGCCTCGCAGGCGAGTATGAGCGAACAAAGTGGACGTACGGGGCGCGAGGCGCCATGCCTCATATACTTTGAATTGAAGCTTTCTAACCTCATGCTCTCTTCCGCGCAACTTATCTCCTCCATTGAGCCGGAGAAGGAACCTCGGTCTCGCTCAGTCAAGCCCTTCTGCAGCTACTGATACCCCCACACCATCATTTTCGCAATTCGGAGCCCTGAGTCTCTCGTTTCGATACCCCAATTTTGCGGCCTACGGAAATGATTCTGTGGATTTTTCTCTTGACACTTCACTTCGATTTGAGATGCTCCTGAACAGAATTCCTCAACTATCATCGGCTGTTGCATGCAAGGTTGACAGCATATACATGTTGATGGATGATACATGAGAGAGAGAGATAGATAGATAGATAGATATATCCTTTATTCGCACAGAGGCAAAAAATTAATCATCAATAAAAAATATAATATGCTTACAAATATATGCTTCAAATAGAGTCATTTGGGCAAGGATATTAGTAACATCACAAGTGTGACTAGTCGTTTCATACTTAAACTATCAATAAAATACACATAATACGCGAGGGCTTA
>JAPYYZ010001273.1:0-18826 GCA_030522705.1 Eretmocerus eremicus
GCTGGGAAAATGAGTGAGGAGAAGCGTCGTAAGAGAAATTCTGAAATTGCACGGCGACGTCACGCAATCCGGAAATTTCAAACAAGCAGAACTAAACAACGAAAGGACGTAGAGGTGTGAAACTTGGTATACAGGCGCGGCATAAGCCTATGATATTGGTGCCACGAGTCAAAATCACGACATCTATCGCGAAAGGGTATATCGAGCAGAGTGAGGAGGTTATGGAGACCAAACTAGCTGCTCATAGGGGTAGCAGTCAGCGGTCGTGAGCGCCTGCGGCGCATACTTTCCGCTGGCTGCTGTCGCAGCCCTTAATTATAGGACACAAAAGTGATCACATCAATGTAACAAGATAGATATGAATTCTTAGTCTTACGTCTCGGCACCTGCTCTTTCGAGCTCTATATCCAGACGGCACCCATGTGCGTGGGGTTGGGATACGCTCAACCAGCGCGTCAGCAACTGCCAACTACCGATTTCACCTCGGTGAGGGGGCCTGCAGTTTAAGGTGGGTTCCGAACCACCGAGACCACCGTGAAAAGCACATGAGAAAAAATCTCAGTGGTGCCGGCCGGGACTCCGACCATGGCCTTCCGCGTGGGAGACCAAGGACTAGATCCACTAGGCCACGGTGACCTCGAATGTAACAGTTAGAGAAGTTTTTACCCCCAAAGTACAAGTTTCCAGCGCAAGTGAGCTGAGTTGTGATGTATGTATACACCTCATACAAACACATTCTGCGCATACACAGTACCTGAATACTTCGATGTTACTCACAGATTTGGATACAACTGGACGTAGTTCTTTTTTCGATACTGTCAGCTCTACCAATCTCCCAAAGCACAATCGTATACACAGAAGTATCACTTCTACACTCATACGTGTATTTTCATACGATCATATGCGTGTTTTTCCGTGAAGTGATTCACGGCACAGTTATAAACTTGGTGATGACTGTTCAACCAAATTGAGAACAGATTTACGTACATTTGATTTATGTATATGTAGATTTTGATGAAACTTCAATACTAGGATCCTCTTCGATAGTGGATTGTTTTTATCTGCTCATTAAACAATTACCTCACACTCATATTCATTCACAATTTTATTCATGTTCTAACGAGTATAGAGTATTGATAAAAGATCATAATTTCGATTGTCTCTAAGAGAGTGAACTTAACCAGAAATTTTTTAGAGAAGTTCAAGTTTCTAGGACAGAAGAGAAAAAATGTAAACTAAATCATCTGAGATGTAAATGTA
Source organism: Eretmocerus eremicus (assembly GCA_030522705.1). Lineage (NCBI taxonomy): Eukaryota > Metazoa > Arthropoda > Insecta > Hymenoptera > Aphelinidae > Eretmocerus > Eretmocerus eremicus. The sequence continues at coordinate 1,261 of JAPYYZ010001273.1, forward strand.
AACATTTGCATCAGGTTTTTCTCCCAACATGTATACTGCTTGGACAGATCTACTTTCCCCTCTTTCTTGCGCAGTAGATCTGGGCTCCATGAATGTAGATAGTCTAAGAACCTTGTACATAATTGCGACGAAGAGCTGAAACTTCATCTGAGCAGCTCTTCACTCAGTATAACTCTGGAATTACAACATAGTTCGACTCAAGATAAGCATTCCAAATCGAACTATTCAGGAGGCAAAATTCACTCCCCGCTCTACCTGGTCTCTTTCAAACTGTTTTGAAGAAGGCATTGCCTGAATTAATTGATCAGCCTTTTTTTAAACCTTCATCATGACAGTGAGTACCATTATTGCCTGTTTGAGATGATCCCAAACCATTTCAAATCTGTGAGATATCAGGAACATAGAGTCATCAGAGTCAACTCGTGGCGTTCGCTCCGAGGTTTGTAAGATCTCTATCTCATCAATTGAGCAGACATCTTCAGTCAGCTTAAAATATTCAGTGTCAGGTAGTGGAATTCAGATCACACCAGTTTCGACGTATGCATGCTTCATTCCACAGTATTCTAACAGCCATTGGATGTAGAATGTGAATTTTAAGTTTAGTGTATTTGAAGATAATCCACGTTATACGATTTGCAATTGAGATAAGTGAGTTCCTTGACGTCTATTACAATTGCTTCTAGTCGATAAATGATATTCAAAGCTACGAAGAAACACATCACCTAGAGAGAATGAAAGTGGTTATGACTACGTTATTAGACCTCAGCAAACATGTGATCGCGGAAGTATGCGTATAAAGACGGTTGGTCGTCAGAATATCCAAGTTTCATATCATTCTCCATCGACGGCAGCCATGCGAATAATCATAACTAGTTGGGTCTTCATCCACGTATTTCAATGTGAGTCAACCCAACAAGTCTGTTCGTATTCTTTGGAAGCAATAACCCATACGGCATAATATTTGCGCATCGTGAGGAGTAAAGTGCGGAGGAATAAGAATTTCGGGATCAACTGTAACCACAGAAACTCGAGCGTTTGACATCATCATCCCGATTAAACTGATTGAACTTAGATCTCACCACTGCTCCTAAGTGTTGGCCAGATTTCTAAAATCTGAGTTCAATTTATGAGCTGTACAATCAATGCTGATCATTGGATTAGCTATAGAAGCTTCCAGTGATATTAGGTGTCGTCCTTTGCGTCGGTGAAGTCTCATCATTTGACACGATCCACCGAGTCGAATTAATCGATATATTGAGGTCTTTTAAAATTCTCAGCTGATGATTCGTGTACTCATTTTTACAGCTATCGCTGGAAAAGTAGCTCTGCGTCTTGCTCCACTCGCAGAGGAAGCGAGTGCTGAACAATTTCCGTACCAAGCGTCAATTCGTATTAAAGGAAATCACACATGTGGAGGGTCTCTCATAAGTACATTGCATGTTCTCACTGCTGCACACTGTATCCACAAGCTTATTGAAAATCCCTGGCTTCTGCGTCAGAATAGAGTAACAGTTGGGGTTGGTTCGGCTCGCCTCAATGAAGGGGATGAGTATTCAGTCCGAAGACTCTCCGAGTATCGAGGTTATGTTGGAGATTCCTCCAAGTATGTTGTACCAAACGACATTGCGGTCATCACGGTGAGTATCCCTTATCTCCTACCTGAGGGATTCACTACTGAGAGAAGGGGTCATTGGCAAACGAAGGATCTGGAGCCTTCTTGACGAAGCTTCCAAGCTTAGTTCGTCTCATTGATCGACATATCCTAACTTACAAGTCGAGGACAAACCCTACGGGTCATCGATCTTGACCAAACTTTGGGAACTATCTTGTTGTGGTGAATAATGAAGGGATCTCATATTAGCTAAGACCAATGGGCCTTCTGTTTTGAGCTATATGGGCAATGCTAATGGTTACAGCTGTATCTCGGGACAGAAGGCCTATGGGACCAAACCCTCTGAGATATCTTCATATCTCACCGAACCAAGATGATTCCCAAAGTTTTGGCCAAATCCGTGATCCGCAAGGTTGACCTTCTACTGGTTAGTGTCTGAAGTTCAATCGGTGAGCTCAAAACTTCCTAGACCTTGCGTCATAATTCATAAAATTCATGAAATAGACACACAAATGAGCCTGTTGATCATCAAGTTATTTTCATAACAACTTATATAAAAGATTATGCCACATTATTAATGTATCATCGAGCTAGTTTCACAAGAATGTGAGACTGTAGATCCATCTGAGATATTCAATGAAAAAAGACATTTGAATTAAGACTCAATGAAGTGAATGGAGCCGGACGGAAAATCTCGCTTCTCCGGCCTCGCCGACCTCTTCTCTCTGTGACCGTCAGTAAATCGAGGGAAACTTTTAAGGAATACTCTTATGGAATTGAGATATGTTAGCTTCGTGATCCCGTGAGTGTATCTGAGGAAGTTTCACCCATCGATTTGCCTCAGTCATCCTTGGAACTTCCCGCGGGTACAAAGGTAGTTGTCAGTGGCTTTGGCAATGAGTATAAGGATGGTCCTGCATCACTAGTGTTGAAACAAGCACCCATGAAAATTGTCTCTCGGGAGGCTTGTACCAGAGACTTCTTGTACAAACTGGGTAAAAAAGTTGCTGAGACACAAATATGTGCTAAATTCAGAAAGTATGCTGGTACATGTCAGGTGAGTTATTCACAATTCACCCACTGGTTTGAATAAGATCCTGACTGGGATTACGAGGAATATTCTGAATGGCGCGTAAAATGCAAGAGAATTTTTAAGACTTTTTTCTTCAAACAACAGGGTGACAGCGGCGGACCATTAGTTTACCGGGGCAAAGACGGGAACGTTGTTGTTGGAGTCGTTTCCGCTGGTGTCGAGAAATGTGGCGATGGAACCCCCGATACTTACACGAAAGTTTCAAGTTTTTTACAGTATATCGAGTACGAGATGAACTATGATACCAGAAATGAAGGAGATTGGAGACGCCAAATATCAAGAGCGGTCAATCTTGGAAGCTCATCTCCGACGACCTCGCCGACGATGGAAAATACTTACTCCAGGAAACCCAAAAAAATCAAATTAGGTGGCCTCTTCGATCATGATAGCCATGATCTATTTAATGAAATACTTAGTGATTTTGGATTACGCTTAACAAGGCGTAGCTTCTCACTTTGACGTGGGAAAGATTAATTCTCATCTCTATTCATGCCTTGTAACTGAGTGAGTTGTCTGGAAAGAATATTCTGAAACGAAATCCACCTCAAATTCGGAAAGTTAAGAACGAGTTTCGCTGCGCATATTTTTTCTGGTAAATTCTACCAAATGTATGATACAAGTTCACCAAAATGAACTCATGAGTGAGTCATGTGATTGTAACGTAAAAGTCAGCTTGATTAACACAGCTGTTATGAACGTTTCTAAATCGTGATCGGCTCAATCGATAAGATAAAACCTCATTCGAGGAAGTTTTTATGCTGAATTATCATGAGGATGAGCCTTATGTAACGGATTTTATTCACTCGAGATAGGAATAAGAAGCTCTACGCGATACGTATCAAATAGAATGTCTAAAAACTTGAAAATAAAGATCTTCCGTAAACAACATCGAGCAGTGAACAGCGAATCTAAGAGAGATAGAAACTGATCTAGCCAACTCGATCTTCCTTTCAAGCTAATAGGAAACGATGATCTAGCCGAGATAAATCCAGCTTGGAACAGGGGTCCTGCGGGTTCAGCGGGTAGGAAAAATGAACAGCGCGAAAGAGCCAGAGAGAAAGGGAGAGTGATTAATCGGGGAGCAGAGAGGAACGAGAGCCAACTGTAGCGTGACATTGCAGCCGTCGGCTGATTGCGTCCAGCTGAGATGATTACTTTTCGCCAGGGTGCGCGCCACGATATTTCAGTGCTCGGTTGCAGCTGCGTGGCTCCATGCACCAGAGCTGCCTCCTGCCAATCGCCCCCGATACATTCCTGTATGTTATTTGATCAAGCTTGACCGATGGGCATTGTTGTGATTCGCCAGCGCGCCGGAGTACTTCAAAGATTTATTTCCGGTGAACTCTTTTGGGATCCAATTCTCCTTATCACTCTCTGCAAAAATGGGCAAACGTCAAGAGCTACGCTACGAATGGTACGGACTCTGGGTTGAAAGCTTCGAATTTTCAACTTCGCGTGTTTCAAAAGTCATAGGGCAAAACAATTCCAAGAGAAATATTTGTCAAACCTCGGTTTATTTCGGTCGATTGAGAAAACATTAACTCAAGAGAGTATTCAAGGATTTGCGGCTTGCGACGTATTTCCAGCAGTCTCATAAAGTACATCCTCAGCCAAACCAGATTCAATACCGCTAAGCCCTCCCGCGGGAGCACAAGTTTAGAACTTGCAATTGACTATGAAATTACTCACTAGCGAGTTTTGGTACACTTGCTCCGATGTTCAGTTTGCTCTTCGTGAATTTGCGCGGGAAATCAATATCATTTCTGCCAACTAAGGAGTATCGCTGCCTTGTCTTGGATTCAACGGAGTACACGCGTAAGATTTTTGAATCCATGGTTGATTGACGGTTAGTTGAACCGATTTCATTCGGTCTCCAAAGTGAAAACAATGCCCACACAAAAATATAGAAAGGTACTGAAAGAAAGTCTGCTGAATCCCCAGAGCATACAGTTCTAAAGCATTCGAAACTTTACAAGGGGAGTGTCAGGCCGGCGGGACATAGATTTGGCTGAAACTCTGGGAATTGTCTACTTTTACCACCAAGAGATGATATCTAAACGCCGCTCTTACCAACGCTCAAAAGTTTCGAATCTACAGCCTATGACACTAGCAGTGGAACTATATCTATATATATATATATCGCTTTCTAGCATGGGTCTGTATGGGCAATGCTAATACCAAAGGCTGTAGCTCAGAAACGCTTGAGCGTTGGCAAGAGTGCCTTTGGATATCGTCTTTTGTCACCAAAAAGAGATTATTCTCAAAATTTCAGCCAAATCCGTGAGCCGCTAGCCTGACACTCTCCTTGTTAGATTAATGCTCATTCTGGTATCATTTTTTCAATTGAGGAGATCAATATTTCATCAGTTCTTTACTTTTGACCATGGATTTCCAAGCCCTGCATACATCAGATGAGCACGAGTAGACTCTCCACGTTTCATGGTTATATCATGGAAGTAGGGCTTACTCATCTTGGAAACTCATATGAAAATGGAAAATATCGTGCTTGGAAATTCTTTTATGTAGAAATTCTGGCCATATACTTGCAGCTCTAATGAACGAAGGTCATTTCATATAAATTGCGGCATAGGGGACTGAATGCAATAGACGAAGAGGAATACAAAACGAATACCTCGAAGAATTATTGGTAATTGCCACCGGTATTTCGGGTCATTGGTTCTGATAGCTTCGTATTTCACCGATTTGAAACGGGGTACACCATGCATACGCGCTCCGCAAGTCCACTTCCCTATTACATAAATTCCGGGAAATTGAGAATATCTGGAAATTATAGCAGCAGGTCGACACTTGAGAGTAAGGATGCGCATGAACGTAGGGTTATAATATTCACAAATCTGTCGCGGTGTAATTTTCAAGCATTGTCAGATTTAGTGAAGAGATCGGAGTATAAAATATCTAGAGAGAATGGTTTATTCATTTCTGTTCTGACCACATCGACTCCTTAAAACTGCACAGTCCATTTTCCATCATTTTGAGCATTCATGAGTTCATGTACCCTTCATGAAAGTTTTCGACGTGTCTCTCGCATGACCCAGTTACAAAGTCATCAATTCAACGAGACAATTCATTCGTGATAACTTTTTTTCAGCAACTGTGCGAGGAAGTGACATTTCCATAAAATCTTGTGATTTTCACTTCCTTACAGTCGATAAAAATCCAAAATTCGGCAATCAGGTGAGACAATTCCTGCATCGTCGTGATAATTCCGACCCTCGCCTTCGGCTCGGTCCATAAAATTTTACTCAGTAAGCGAAAATCAGCTTTTCCGCCCTCGTATCAAAATCTAGTATGATGTTGTTGTTGTTGTTGTTGTTTTTGTTGTGGTTGTGGTTGTTACTGACTTTCAATTCCATGGGAAACTTCAAACTCTATATCGTTTCAGCATCGCTAACTCGTTTCTGGTGACAAAATTACGGGAACATAACTCTCACGGATTTTCATTGGTTCTGATTTTGGTAAGAGTAATGATTCTTTTGTCAAAGTATGACAGCCTTTACACGCAACGCACTGGAATTATTACAGATTGGTATTAGTTTCAATGTCACGGAACCGTACTATCACATTTTCCTTGTTTCTCAGAATCTGTCGCGCAAATCTTATAACTTTCTGCAAAAGATAAAAATGTGGAAGATATTTAAATTCCATACGTTGAAACACTATAGTCACAGTTTCTTCTCCATGTAGGTGATCATCAACCTAGCCCGGAATTTTCCGAAACCTATCAATTCTCTGCAAAGAGTTCATTATGCTCATAAATGTGAGATATGAGAACTGGAATTGCAATAATCGAAATCTTTGCTTTGTGATAAGAAACAACATTTACCAAATAAGCAACTTTTATCATACAAGAAACCAGATAGAGAAGAGGAAGCATTATTTTGCCCTCCCACATTCTCTTGTAAGCTTCTTGAGTTGGTGGACAAGTAATTGATTGTCGGGAATACTTCTATAGTTCTGTATATCAAAATTTATCGAGTAGATATAGTGTGGCGCTTTGTTGAACTACGAAAAAGATATTTTCATCCAGGCAACTTTACTGCCTTCATTCTGAAGAGTAATTACCTCGACTCTGAATTCAGTCACTCCTTGTAACATTCTTTTTATTGGTAAGGCAAGAGATAGAAAAGATTACACATGCCAACCCCGAAATGAGAATCTCGGGACCAAACCAGGATAAGCCTTCGAGAGAATAATGTGATAAGACCGGCGGAGAAAGAAAACAAGGAGATGTAGATAGAAAAACTGACGCTGTTCTAGAGACGAGCGACTTTTATTAGACGTTAAGTGGTAATATCTGCGTATCAGACGGACAGCAAGGCATCCGAGCGCGAATGAAGGGGCTTAGGTGTGAGGAGGCAGTCATACTAATTGCTGTAATTTCAACGTCCAACTCGGATATTTAATTAAGTTTCTGCTGACAAGCTAAGTACCCGAGCAAGATGACTCGACGTCCTCGTCGCGAGCGTCACAATGTTACTGCGGCCCGCGTCTCTTTTCTCCTCTGGCTTTTGGCTGAAACCGACTGTCCCTAACTTATTTTTATGGGTGTCTTTCGAGCTCGCAAAAGTTACTCAGAATTTTATTCCTTGGACCTATCATTGAATTTCTTCTGGTTCATTAGTGTCTACGACTTCAGGCAACATCCACTTCAAGTGTGTTTCAGACATAAGGAATGGAGTATGTGATGTCAGTGATTGGGATGAACATTGTCGAGAATATTGTGTTATTCTGGTATCACTTTGGTACAATGAGGATCCACCTAGTGGCAGTGATCGAGATTTGTAAGGTGACAGCAAAGCTTTACTCCACCTACATCTATCAATTGAAAAAAAATAGCTCCAGGCAAAAGTGTGTATTTGTGAGATTTATAACAGAAGAAAATATCACAGTGATTCATAGAGCTGGCTTCGCAAATGAGTTTTATGTATTCCGACGGTAGGATTCTAAAACGAACCCCGCACTGTGAACGCATAGTGTATCACAGTTATATTTCATTCTGTGATAATCTGACTAGAACGCATTTCTGCTTGGAGCTCGATGTTTGATGATTGTATTTTTTCATTTCAAGTAATTTGTGAATAGCTCCGTTGTATATAGACGCTTCTACGAAGGAAGAAAAGTGTAAGGCGGCTCACATTGAACGTACCAAGTTATCACGAACTTGGTCTTGATTAGATGGTATATCTGACCAACCCTTTCCGCTACGGGAAACGACCGCAGATGAATTTTCTGGAAACTATACCGCCATAGGTTGACTTTTCCAACAAGTAGCACACTGCAGATTATTTGATAATCCGCAAAATCTTTATTTTAAGGAATGAGGCTTTAGAACTCACAAAAATAGATTTCCTAAAAGATGGGCTTTCTGGTTTTGTGTTGATTCCGTGATGATCATCAGAGAGCAGATCCCGCAGTAGTTCTCAACCCCAAATCACGCGAGAATTAAAAAAAAGTCCAGTAGGAATACTTTGTAGTTCTTTGCAAATCGATCTCACACGGGTCCGAGCCCGGATATCATCAAATACACAGAACCTCGAATCATTGGCAGCGATAATTGAACTTTCCATTTCTCAGCTTCTGAATGAAAATATTTTGATCGTTTCCACAGTTCAGGATTATTATTCATGCGGTAGTACTCATGTACTTTGCGGAATAACGATATTGATCGCTCATTTTCCCTTTCGAAATTGAACCACAATAGATGCCGAGCGCCATCGGTATCTGGAGTCTCAATAATGTTGTCGTTGAGCAATATTGTATTGGGAAACCGATCGGAGAATGAAGAAAAAGGGTAGAGCAAGAGGTCGATCTCGAAGTTTGCTCAACTGCTTAATAGGAGATCAACCACGAGCAGCTCCGGTTTGTTCATTTCGACCTTCTCCTTTTGTACGTGCGCTTCCATCCTTCCTTATTTCCACTCCACTTCCTCAAAGAACACTCTCGTTGTAAATCAATGACCAATAGAGGGCTCGGACTGATCCGTGGCATTGTCTTAGATCGATCTTGGGGGGCCATGAAAAGCCGCAACGAGAGAACAGTTTCTCGAGTACTTGAGCAGCCCTCAATCCTGCTTCCGCGGGATTTCAAAGCTCAGCTAACACTCGAAAGTAAGTAGAAGAAAATGAGGCCAAGACATTGGTTGGACGAGAATTTTCAATTCAATCCTCTCATTGCGATTATGAGCCCGTATTGATCCCAACTACTGTACCGTTCAAGACTATTAATTAGTCCTTTATAGTACTAGCCGGAGACAGGGTTCGAAAATCTCAAACAATCAAGAGTCGTGAGAATCAGATGGGAATTTAGGGTTCAGCTATGGCCACAACTGATCCGGATTCTTCATCTCTAAGAAGCAAAGTTCGGAATAACTTTCTTCAAATACGAGACAGGGTATGACTGATCAAGATGTTTGTTATACGAGCCTCTGATTGTAACAAGTTTTCCGTACCAATGTTCTTTTCAGTATTTATCGCGACCATCGTGGATATTCGTACAGTTACACCAGCCTCGCAACTCCCATCTCCAAAACTGAAATCTCAGCCCGTCCCTACACTTGGGTTAAACTGCCAAAGCTCCGGCGATCCCTGCTCGCGGCTTTGCAGCATATGAGAAAAAAGGCTCGGAAAGGTATCCTCGACCCTCGGCGTCTCTCGCCTCTAAGGAATCAATTCGAAGAAGAGCTGCATCCTTGGCCGTCGCTGCGGGATCAAAGAAAGCTCGCGAGCCCTCGCCAAGTACCACCGGTTGCCAGACAACCCTATTACCTCCAGAAAAACCGCTGTCCACTTCTCCACCACAAACTCCCCGCAGCGACCAAGGTCAGCGTGTAATCAATCACCGCAAGTTGCTCGCAAGCTCGTGCGCGTCTCTTCCCGCGGCTCCGCAACGGAGCTTTGCGTGTCCTATCGGAGCTGCAGCGAGAGCAGGCGTCAGTGCGCGATGATGAATGCCCGCGCGTCGATGCGCCAGAGTTTGCGGGAGGCGCGATGGCTCGGTGCACACGGGGTATATCGCTCGCGCGTCGGCCGCGATGATTATAGCGTTCGAGCCACGCGTTTGGGTACGATGGTGGCCGCCTAAGCAGCCCGCGGGTGTACACGGGCCGCGCAATTGTGGTCGGGCCTGCAGAGTCTCTGATGCCAGGCGCTGCTCTCTGCTACCCGCTGATATTGGGCTGCTTTTGGTGGGCCCGGTTTGAAATTGATAGCCTGTGAATGGGGAGCTGTGTATATAGAGCAACGAGATGCCGCAATCTAGTGTGCTGTTAGGGGTGGATGGGCGAGAGTAGCTCTACGACGGTTGTGACCGATATTGGTGAACGCGTCAAAATTTGCTTGTCGACGACATATTTTCACGATCGGTCGGTGAGATGGGAGGCTGCGACTCACCTTTTGTCTATTCAAAATTATAAAGCTGATTAATTTTGGCGGAGCCTCGAGAGACTAGGATCATACGAGATTCGAAAAGTTGGATGAGTTTTACAGGACGTTGATTGATTGGACTTTTACCTGTTGGTGAGTTGATTGTTTATTCTACTACACTGGGGGAAAAATTTCGTATATTCAAATCAATATTTACATGTATGCAGTCACATAAATATTCATCACTCGTGAGTAAACATCTATTTAGATATAGGATATTTCTTTGGGTGAATATTTCTGAGTTTCAAGCGAATAAATCAATAATATAGAAAATAACACGAATAACATCAATGATCATATCGAAATGACCGAAATATCCTCGGAAATATCATTTATCTGGATAAATATTTACTTACGCATAGCAAATTTGTATGTAGCAATGTACAATTAAATATTTATTCGCAAAATTTTTCTCTCAGTATATTGATAACTGGGAGATTTACCTACTTTCATTGATATTGTGCTGAAGATAATGCACCCAACGGGATTATTCAGCAAAGTAAAATCTACATACATACACGATCGTACTACTTATGGATCCACGGAAAAATGTGCCGACGTTGAAAATTGATTCGAAGTTGGCGAAGGTCACCTCTCATATCAAAACAGTCCCGAACAACTTGGAGCTATATCGTTGATAGCCCTATTGCACTCATTTTGTCTCCAGTATTCAATTTCGAATCGACCAACGTATAAAATACCCCATCTTCGTGAGTGAATCGACACGACGAAACACAATTAAAATATCAAATGAAAACTAATAAACATCGGAGTTGTATTATCCAGTCTTCGCCGTTGGTTGAAGTGGGACGCCGATTTCTCCAATAACGGGACAGGTGAGAAATTCATCAGACGAGGCAATCAATGTCCTCACGATAATACGTCGAGCTCATTATACGTGACCCACTGGCATTATCTCATTAGCGAATCTCCAACAGATCACTCATCATATCAACCAACTCTCGCACCCGGTGGTGTGAAATTCGACGCGGTTCCCTTTCACCTCGCTCGGTCATCCATTCATCAACCCAATTAATCTCTCCCTATCAAACGATTCACGCGAGCATTTTTCAAACCAGACTCATTCCGCCCAAAAGAAACTAAAATCATAATCTCGAGCACACTTGCGAGATTCACTTGTTCGAGTCTGGAGTTATCTCGTTTGGCACACGTGGCGAGGGAAAATCTCTCCATCTGTAAATTCGTCCCGAGATTCGCTCTGTGCAAAGGGGCTGCCGGTCGACGAGGACGACGACGACGGGCAGCGCAGATTCTTGGAGCGCCTGGGGTGGCGTGAGCAAACCAATTGAGTCGCGGCTAATCTCGTTTCGGGGTCGACACACTACCGAATTCAGGCGGCGCGCCCCCGGGCCCCGTGTAACCGTGGACGCCCAGCCAGGCACACCCCGTCGCCTCAATCAGTTTAGCATTAGCGCGCGGAAAAGTTCTAATTAGTTGGCGTGCGATGAATAAGCATTAGACGCGCGTGACTTTGCACCAGCGGAGCCGCTGCGGCCACAATAGCCACCCGCTGGACACTTTCATTGTGGAGGAGGAGGCTTGTTGGGGACCTCTGTTCAAGGGAGAGAAAAGTTGTTTCGTTTTCGGTGGACTCTACTTTTCTGTGGTAGTGCACCTGGTAGCAATTTTGTCTGAGCGAATTGAACGACTGGTCCCAGATGTCAGTGGTTTTGTTGGAAAAAATTGTATGAATAGCTATTTTGGCGGCTGCTATTGTTATTTAAAGTCATATGGGAGGTTCCCGGGAACAAGGGGGTGAGTCAATAGAATATTACTGCGAATGTTCGTTCCGATCCGAGCGTAATTTTGATCATCTGAAGACTTGCAAGATCGCGCGACAAATGGATAGGGATAGGAACTCGCGATACAAATCAGCGTTTTCCCAACAAAATGATTTCTGGACTTATTGGTAGCCCCTTCTTACCGTGCACCCTTCATACGTATTATGAGCGAGCATTCAATGAAGTAAGGAAACATTTATGAACAAAAATTGAAAAAAATTAGATAATAGTTATATTGATGCTGTTCGAAGCACATCCTTTCCCAATCGTGTCTACCATCATTTATGACCATATTCTTCCCTTACAGAATGAGTTATTGCAGATAAAATTTCAAGGAGGTGATTATGAAAAATATAGAGGACACGAAAGGTGGTCAATTGCTATACTCTAAATATCGATTTCGATAAATAACACAAGTTTAATTTGCGGCATCCATTGGTAAGTATAGAATTGTGATCTACCGCGTGCAAACTGTGGATTCAAAATTTATCACGAGAAGGTTGTCGGGCCTCGTGCTCACAATTTGAATTCGTTTTAGACCACGACGTCATTTGTTGATTACCCCAAACAGGGATATAATTTTTATACTAACGCGTTCTCAACCTCTTTTCGTGGAACTTTTGCGAGATCTACCGTTTTCGGTGGGCTCCGAACCACCGAAACGGCACTTGTGGAAATTTACAGTGGTGCCAGCTGGGGTTCGAATCCTGTTCTCCTGCGTTTGAGCCCAGGACCATATCCACAGGTTCGCGGTAGTGACTTCAATTTGGGATCTGAAGTGTGGAGATCACTCATCATGCCTGTAAATCAGTTAAGATTCCAAAACAGCATATTTATTTATGAAGGCGTGAGAATTTTTGCATCCGAGTGATATATTTCCGACCACCCTCGGCTTAGACCCTAAACACATAATTCGGGAGCGAAAAATAATTTCTAGGTTCGTGTATCGAACAATACTATATTTTGACAATCTGCGAGTGAAAGTTGTCGACCCGTGCGCAAACTCAAGTTTCACACGCAGGAGAGCAAAAAAGAAGAGATGCTATTGAATGACCAGAAATTTTAGGATGATCCCTTGAAGAATAAAATCTATACTCAACTAGATTTGCGTGAACTTTAGGAATAGCTTCTAACTCCACGTCAACAGCGTCGGAGTAGCAGTGCGTCAAGCACGTCTATACTCCAGCGACATTCGTCAGAACGCGGGACCTCGCATCCGCGCAGAAATTCATAAGGGCTCGCCTCCTTCGCGAGAGCGCCTCCCACCTAAGACTATAGCGAAAGCTCGAGCCTTAGCCGGTCCGAGAGCTAGCATCTCTAATATGTCTGGCATAGTTAAATTAAAGGGCCGAGCAATCTCGCATACCGTCGCGTAGAGAGCGGGCCCGCTGCATATAACGCGGCAGGAGGAATCGCCGGGCTCCAGGCTCTCGCCTTAAACTTGAGGCGATGCTATCAAGTTGAATTACGAGCGCGCGCTCGCGCGGCTACAACAGCTTTTAGCGCCGCTAAACGCCTCGCCCGCACAGGGCGCATAGGAGCAAGCGAGACCCGCGGCGCGATCCTTCTTTCCCAAATTCTCATATGCAGGACGCGCGAGTTACCCCGAGCAAAGTGAGGGATAACTCCCGCCGAGCTTCCGCACTTGAACGAAGCGACTGCCCGACAATATGGGGCTGAGCCGAGCCGAGTGAGCTATGACAGGGTCGGTGGAGGCGAGACTCGGAAAGCTCGTCCGTCTTCGTGCGGGCCTGAGTGGGGGACTTGGAGGATCTCGTACCTTCTTCAGTGAATTCTTATTGAGCATTTTATGGAGCTTGAAATTATTATCGTCAGTTTCACGGTATGGAATCCGTGTCATCTTTCTAATAATCCATGCTGTATTCTCTGGCATGATTATTAAAATATCTTTTATGGAACGGTTTCCACTGACAAGGAGAGGACCAGATCTCCGGGAGCCCAATCTTGCTGGACATTTTTTTACACATTCTTTGAACTACAAGAAGGTATCCCATATTTTTCGTTAAGTTCAATGAGCCTTCCCTCCAAATGTATAGACAAAAAGTCACATAGTCCTATGTTACCGAGTTATGTATATGGATATACTGGCGATGCTAACAGTTCTGCCAGTATCTTTGAAAACGAGATCCATTGGACTCAACAAAAAAATACGAATATCTTTTTTGGTTCAAAGAATATGGAAAAAAAATTTCATCAAGATTGGGCTCCCAGAGGTCGAATCCTCTCCTTGTTAGATGATCTATAAATTCATCAAACTATAAAAACTTCAAATGACATGAAGCCTGGTCTGCAGTGGCTGCTGGGCGTGAGTCGCGTTATTTGATGTAGTGCCGCACTCACAATTCATGAACCCCTTGATATGGCTAAGCTCGAGTACGAAATCAAGCATGCGTCTTATATCTATGTGTAATCCATCGGTTAGATCATGAGAACTATCTACCACGGAATTCAAAGGAGTTCAAAATCAAAAAGAGTTGTCTGTGCCAGATTGACTTTGGAATTTGGATGAAAGACATCGAATTTTTGTCGATTCAACTAACGTTCCATCACATCAACTCACTGAAGCATTTCTGAAGAGCAACAATAGAGATGAAGAAACTCCATCCCCAAAATGCAGGCCGGCCTTTGTCCCGCATTTATCTGAGAAGTGCGTGGTGGTGGGATCGCCCACTATTCCCTTATAAAATCTTCCACATAGTGAGTAATCCGGTGGGATTCTGGGTCTTTTTATACCCCTCAGTCACTCAGATGAATGACTACGGACATTCATACAGCGATTTTTGCCCTCAATCCCCCGGTTATTTTACCTGGATGGAAATTATTATCTGGCTAAGTGATTTTATCTCTGTCGACTCACTAGACTGACTATTATCTGGAACCCAAGTCTTTGTCAAATCAGAACTCGATCGATACTGCAGGAATCTATGTCGACTTACTAGATTGGCTATCTGAAACCCAAGATTTTGTCAAACCAGAATTCGATTGATATTGTGGTAATCGATCGTAAAATCTAAGTACTGTTCTTGCGTAGTCTCAAAACAATAAAATTCTTCTATCAGTAAATCAAATACCCCCTTTTGATCGACCCGACCATTGACGTGGGATAATAAAAATGCATCGACCCATAATTCACGGGCAAAACTCACTACTTATAATTCAAATCGACCATTGACCTGCTCCGAAATCTGAAAGTTTCTGGGATAGTTCATCAAACTCTGGTTCAATGGGTGCGTGAGTATTGTCTCGCAACTCGGGTGGCATACAAAAATACCAAGTCCATTTTCGACCGACAAAGTTAGATCATAGCTCTCCTCGAGGAATAACGGTTTACACACGAACAATTACCAACTCTCGCTACCATCCCAATCGCAAAGTTATAATCCAGTACAAATATTAGCCCTGCAGCAAGATTTGACGTTGAAGAGCTCGACATTATGCAAATTCTCAGACACGATCCATGCATGAAAAAGAGATTCGCGCCGACGAGAGCCGAGAGAAAACGATCAGACTTCCAACTAGCTCGTAAATAAACTCACGTCCAAATTCAAATTGGGAATCCCAAAGTAGATCGCAGAGTGTCGGTCTCCATTCCGCAGTTCATTTCCGACGCGCATACAAGAGCACGAGCTCGTTTTGCCTCGGTACCGCGGCGGCTCGCTCGAAACTTCGATGTTGGCGCTCCGCACCCGCTCTGAGCTCTACTTGTAATAGATATATTACGAAAATTCAGCCGTGAATTTCAAGTTTCGATAGATACCTAATCAAATTCAGAACTACTGTAGCATGAAAATTTTATGGACGAGGCAGGATATATTCGACATACATTACGTGCCAGGTAACGAGTGAATAACTAGCTCGGTTGAATATTCATGGTTCTACGAGGCTTTACTTTCTGAATCAGATGAAGGATAATCATAAAATGCATAAGCGGTGAGTGAGTCTCATGGACCTTCTATTGACGTGGTGAGTAGAGAAATCATTGAAAAAGAAGAAATAGTCTATGTTAACATAGATATATAAATACGTTTTCTTCGATCAGTTTCTGAGGACTAGTCCTCACAAACTGATGATGAGCTATCGATAGTTTGCTTCATCTACTTCTAATTGGATGCGTCAGGTTGGAGATTTCCCGTGACAGACTAACCAATGAATGAGTGGATTGTGAAATATCAATCCCAAATGTTCAACATAAAGTCCCTTAAGTATGCAGGTAATTAGGATTCGAAATCTGTTCTATATGTTATTCATGCAAAACTCATGATCAATTGATATCATGCGCAACTTCATTAAAAATCCAATTCCATCATCTAATGCTCCGACCGAGTCATTTGAATTATCAGCTCGACTAAATACGAATATCTTCACAGTTAAAGTTCTGCTACATGATTCATCGCAGAATTCTTGACCATAAGTAACACGTAAATCACAGGAATTCCTGTTCCAACGATCTAAGTCCTTTAGATGAATCGAACTTGTTTCAGTTTTCGAAGAGTAGCGTAGATGTTGAAATACGGGTTGTATTCAAATTCCATCCAAAAGGGCTTATCATAGTTTTCCAAAGAGTATGAGCTGAATCTCTGGTATGAGTGCGGAGAGCTTTGTGAATCTCTTGCTCTGCATCTGCTAGTGAAGCACGTGTGAAGCACAGACAATTCATCCACCTCTAGAGAATTATCAAGCGGAGTGTATATCTCTCTTTGCACAACTGTCAAAGTGCCCGGCTGCGGGTCCCATCGCTCATTCCGCAAGTTCAAATACAAGGGACGTTTTAAACAAACTTATCGGCAGGTCTGCGAGTTCGAGCAGTTTCGCAAACTCGCAGACCGACGAAGCTGTCGTCAATTTTTTATAAGGGCCTGTGATTTAGGGTGGAATCGTTCCCTTGACTGGGCAAACCAAAATAAACGAGCGTTCGATCAAACGGGTTCCTGAATTTTTTCACCCGAATTCCTGAAGTAGATCATTAGCCGATGAATTTGAAATATAAATATTAGTAGTATCACAGTCCAACTTTGACAGAAGATTGTGGCGGAGAAGAAATCTCTGTGAGTCTCCATTACAGTTTGTGTAAATTATTCAATTCTGCTATCCGTTCAAAATTTTTGAAAGTCTCGTACACATTTCGGATTAACCCATGCTTTGTTTTCTATTCCTCTGAAGTTACCCTCGTAAGTACAAGAGTGAGCTGAATTTTCTAATTTTTTTCCAAGAGAAGGATACTTTCCCAGTCACCATTGAAATGTAACTCAAGAATGGGACAGGAAAAATATTTCAAGATCTTGTGCCTTGGGTTTCATAGCTTCCTCGAAAATTGAAATATGAAAAATTTCCCCGTATTACTTCAACTTTTCTACTTGGACAAAGTTTTTGGGACCGATATTATACATACTTGAGTAATCAAGTTATCGAAACATGTCCTCCATGGCTAGAATGTTTTGCGTGGATTGTTTGAAAAGTATCAACTAACAAGGGGAGATCATACCCTTCGGGTCACCAGATCTGACCAAAATTTTTTTACAGACTCGTACCACCTAGTATATGAAGAATTCCAAGTATTGCTGACAAATGCGCACTCTGGACAGAGATACAGCCATAG
>JAPYYZ010001274.1:0-12233 GCA_030522705.1 Eretmocerus eremicus
TAATTCTCTCAACAATTGATAAATACATATTTCTCACATGAATTCTGCTTAGGACGAGTAGACCTTACGCGCGCAACGCGCGCGTTTTCCAGTTCTAGTATCATAATATATGCCTATATATGACCACATATGATGATAAGTGGATTTTTTCACACGGGTAGGGCCAATGTTCTCTGAGATAATTTAAAAGGGGAAGAATTGCTAGATGGAAAAGAAACACGTTTTATTCGGTGTTTCTCGCGAAATTCGTGACCTTTTCTAGTTGTGGAATTCTTCAGCAAGGCCTGTTTGACATTGCAGTTAATTGTTTGACATAGCATTGACTAGACCATAAACTCATTGATAGTTCCCAGATGTAGAGGCTATTTTCAGATGGTACAAAAGAGCGGGGTTGCAAAAGAAGTTCCAGAGATTGACCCATATACAGATATGCAAGCGTGCGTACGTACGTTTCGTCCCCATATGAGAAGCGAAATCCAACGCATGAAAGGGCGACTTTGTCATCAAAAAGTCCATCGCCAATCAAACTATACTCTGCGATACACGTGATTGATCTCACTGATCATACTTCCTCGTTAGTTTCACCATATACGTGAAAGGTAGGCTCAACTTGTGCCACCATTACCCATGATTGTTGTTTCCGGCCAGCCGATTATGCACTTACAACAGAATTGACGACATTGGGCAAGTTCAACAAAACCATCGCTGCCGCAGAGTCAGAGGATCCAATGGTTACACATCGCCTCTTTGCAAAATCTTGACACTGTTTGAACTGAACAATCGATAATGTGGAATTCTTCCATAGATACAATCGCCCTTCTTCCCCACCTTACAAAGGGCACCTGCTCGATAAGCTCGAGCTCGACGAAGACCAGGTAAATTCCGTCAAAACAGAAACACGTGTAAGACAAATAGCTGAGTTTCGAGGCTGTTTGAGTAATCTGAGAGTGCTAGCATGCGTGGCGGATCGATTTAATTAAACGCTGCAACGACGAGCTGTATGTGCCCATAGGCGCGCGCGATCGTATCGCGCTAATGGCTCGCGCGCGCTTGGATGCTCCGTCGACGCAAGTGCACCGCAAAAGCGAGCCTCCGCCTCGGCGTACCCGGCGCTGCTCGGCATTTTATGATTGCTCGTCGGCGCGCGGAAGCACGAGCTCAAAGTGAAGAGTGCGCCGTGTGCCAGCCTGTCCACGATGCAATACGTTATTATATTTCGCTCTCAACGAAAATTGCTCTTAGTGGGTGAAATATTTGGGCGCGGGTGGCTTTGATCAAAGCTATCCAGGGACATCTTTGTCACAGGGTTGGTCTAATTTTCGAATTACGAGGAAGAACCTCTTTTGGAGCTTTCTCGTTGCTGTGTGGAAGAGTGGGACTTTGCGCTACTGCGGAAATGACAGGATGCAAATGTGCGGCGGCGACGAGTACACTGTGCGTCACAAATCGATCACCAAAGCTGATGGGGCGGGGTGGGCGCTGCACTATTGGCTTTTCATTCCGTTTCCTATGCATGGAGAGGCAAAAATTGCTCTCTGACGTCGAATATTGGAAATGCGCAAGGGCAATTTTGGACGATAACGAGATTGACTCGACTTACCATCACCACGATACAGGATATGTCACTTTTTGCTCTCGTTGAGAAGTTGACAGTGTGTCTAGAACATCTTTAGCTTACTTCGTTTAGGTATTCTGTTCGAAAAAATTTCGAGATTAGAATGTTTCTGGATCATGGAACTTCTTGTAGATTGACCGAGCATTATTTATTGTTGTGATGCTAAGGTTACGCTGATCAAATCCACTCGATCCCCTTCAGGACGGATACAGATAGTAGATCACATAGGGGACAGAAATATTTTTGATATCAAGAAGGTTGTGTCGTACACTGCCTAAAGTAACATACACTGGAGGAACGAAACGGGGATTGGAAGGACAACGGATATTTGTTAACTATGCTTATGAATGGTGGAACAAATTACATCTCACTCTTGTACATAATCATAATGGAACCTGAAAGGCAATAGTATCTTGCAGCCAAGCTCGTGAGTCAAGATTATCGACGAGTGTGAGTATGATACTTCGTGAATTGGACTTCAGCGGTCAGCTGTTTGAATTCGTTTTCCACCAAATTTTGTCTATTAACCTCTTGTATACATGCATCGGTTGAAATAGTCCAGTATTCTATTGACTGGATTGCTATGAAAGTGGAAATGCGGTTTCTAAAAATCCCATATTTTGCTCATCCTTTTCAATACGTGAAATTCTTACATTCTCAAATTCTACGTCATGTTGATGGCTTAGAATGGATGAAAGGGTTGACTGCTTTTGGATGAAATTGTCCCATTGTTACTCCTCTGCAACATTGATATCATCAGCAAAGAGATATTTTCTGATCGTATCGTTCAGAGTATTAGAAGTGGACATGCCCCAACATCCGGCCATATCAGACCAATGTGACTCCTCAAGATACTCCAATGAAAGTAACTTACATGGTATTTTTGATTGTCATTTCGAGTGCAAAATGATATTGAATAAATTTTGAGATATCTCTATTCAGGGAAGAGTGGTATGACTAATATAAAAAAAAAGTGTGCTTCGACCCGATTCCAATCTCCTCTGCCTTTTCTCGGTGAAGGGTTCCCATATTGAGCATAGATTGAGGCGTCCTCCTCCTTTGATATCAGTCCCTTTGGGTTGCTCGCAAGTTATAGTGTCTCATTAAATCACATCGGTTCGGCATGGCTATAAATTATGAGACTTGTCAATGAGATGTTTCAATTAGGGACTCTTCCTCACAATCTCGTTATCGAATTTCTTGCACAGAGTATCAATCTCATCAATAATGAAAGAATCGCTAGATAGCTGTGAAACCTTTGTAATGGGATTACGTGCTCTTGCGCATCGGACGATTTGTAATCTGCACAGCGCATATTTTATGCCTGACCAAGAGTGCGACCAATAATCACGCCATTGAGACAAGCTTGTTAATAATGGAGGCTCACCATTTCCATCTCTACCTGGACTACCACTCGTATCGATTCGTGCGTTGGGTGCCCGAATTGGAACGATACCTCATTAGACTGTAGCTTCCAAGGCTCTAGAATGAGCTCGTCATTCGAAACCGTTCGAAGCTTATGGATTATGAAAAGCTTCGCAGCTTAATTTGAAAGCTTCGTCAGCTCATTAACGAACTTCAGTTTGGATCAAATTCACTCTGGCGGTGTGAGGTCAGAGTTCATGTCCTCGACTCCGAGTCAATTTATCCGAATGAATGAGAGTGCGGACTGTGGTATTTTAATTACTGTAGATATCTACAAATTTGGAAATAAGCAGACAAATTACATTAGCCGGTCGATAATTCTAGCACTCCACTCTCGATGATGAGTCACATCGAGTATACCAGTGATCATTCATATACAAAATAACTTTGGCAATTTCCAGGCATACTCAATAAGTAATGGGGGCTCCTGGAAAATTCTCCAGTCATTCGATTACGGGCGATGAGATTCATTTGATTTGTGTAACGTTAATTATTTGAGATATTTATCAGATTTCTGTTTGTGCAGATGAGTATTTTGAGCTCGTCTGAATAATGATGAGGATTCTAGATTCGCAACTGACTAGGAAGGTATATGGCGCCCGAATCACAAATTTGATTGAAACTTTGAGAATAGTTTTCTTTAAGCTCCAAAAAATGATATGTATAGCGGTAGAGTCTCATGCTCAATCTTTTTTAAGATCAACCGCAGAATATTAGTACTGCCCGTATACGCCCATGTTAGAAAGTGCTATAGGTATACTTCCAATGTCAATGTCATTGGCTGTAGTTCAAAAACGTTTGAGCATTGGACTCTGGAACTTTGGACACCATCTTCTGGTGCTGAGAGGAGACTATCCCCAAAGTTTCAGCCAAATCCGTGATCTGGAGCTTGTGTTTCCTCCCGGTAAGATGAATGGATGCTGTTATATTGATGTGAACTATATAGGTATTTGAGAAAATTACCCAATAATTCTCAAGCCCGGAAGGGCAATGAAGTTGTATGCGTGCCGAGGCGCAGTTTTTCATGTGCCTGTTACAGTCCGCGAAGAATCTCATTTCTTGATCGCGCGTGATTTTTATCATTAAAATTAAATCATTCAAAACTCAGGCCGGAAATTCCATCACTTTCTCCCGAGGATATTCCTCTGAAATATAATCACCAGTCCGAGTAGCGTCCAAAATTCGAACTCGGTTATTCAAAAAGCCGAAATGTAATTATACCCTTCTGTTCTACAATCGTCTATTTGTCGAATTCAAAGTCAGTTTTCTCAAGGTTCTCTCGATTTCAAATCGCTTATCGGTTACGAGCACAGAGTTAGGATTGGAATCGATCCACGTCGCGGATAAATATCAAGTACATTGGAACATCGAGTTGGTTCTCGAGGGCACTGTCAGGAATCTTATACTACGACCGAGACAACAATGGATGAAAAATTTTCCACTCCCTCCAACTCGAATAGATTTCCAATTTCCGGAAGGCCAAAGTATTTTAACGATGTTATCAGCAAATATTGAGATTGGGTCTACTGGAATATTCACACGGTGAGAGGGGAATCTTCATACTCAAGGTCATCGCGACCGAGTAGCTGACTAGTCGAGTTAGTGAATTAGTGCATAGCGATCAGACGAATCGAACTGTTGAACCATCCTCAAATTTGTCTGAGTACGGAATCACGTTTCCCGAGTGATGAGCATCAAAAAATTGGTATGCTAGGAAGTAGAGCCGCACTCTTGAATGATGTCAAGCAGGAAATTCTCGGCGTATACAATCGGTGCGGAATATCTCCGGAATTCCATCACGAGTTTTGAAAAAATCTGCGGCTGGGAACGACCATTCTGTACGTGTCTCGTTCGTCTCTTTCTCTCTCTTTCTCTCGATGGAATGTCATACCGTGACGCGAGCAATGAATTATCCGGGGACGTCCCGCGCAACGATTTCGCACGAGGAATATCAATCGGGATCCTCGTCCTACACCTACAACCACGAGTGCAAAGAAAATATAAAAAAAAGAGCTCTCCTGGTCGGGAACGAGCGGCTCGCCGCAACTCGCGCTGGTTTTTTTCGTTCCCCCGTCGCAACCGATTCAGAGAGGCGGAAAATCCCTCCGCGCGCGCGCGCGCTCGCACACAAGTGGCAAACGAGCTTTGCGATGAATGTGGCAAAAACAGCCCGAAGCACGCAGCTTGCGCGGAAAAGCCAAGGCGCACGTGGCTTCGGAAGCGCGACAAGTGAACGCGAGCTGCGAGCGTGGCACGCCAGATGGATAACCGGCTCCGGGGGCGCGTAAGAAACCATCGAATATAATCGAGGAGAGAACCGTACAGTGCGAGCTCCGATCTCTGCTGGGAGTGCGCGTACGTGTGCGTGTGTGTGTCAGAGTGTCGGTGGGCGAGGCGACGCGGGTTGCCGGGTGATGTACGCGCTCGTTGCGGGGATATTTGTCGGCTCGTGTTCGATTGATAGCGACGCGACTGCAGCGAGAATATACAGCGCCCGCGCTCCGGAAATTCCATCACGTGCCAGTGGACTGCGGAATTCCTCGACGGGAAAATCGCGCAATTGTTCCGTCTCTCGCTCTCGGACGTTTGCTCATTTTCCGCGATAAATTGCATTCATGATGATCGAGTGCTGCAGCATCGGCTCGGTGATGTGATACTTTTTGTTGTTGGTGTACTGCAGTCCGTAGAATCAGTGAGATCCTTTTTCAGAATTAGGAGGCTCTTGTCAATTTTGTACTGACGCATGAGTAGGAAGATCGCCGTGTCTTCCGTTCCGTCCTGAAGCAAGAATATCTGTTGCATCTATTATACATGAAATAAAATCCTGAGTATGAATATGGATGAATGTTGGGAAGAAGCTTCGTTAACATCCAAATCTCCGATATCAGAATAGTGGCGTAAGGATATCACAAGGATGATATAAGGTCAACATAACCAGGTTCGTACTGTACCCAATTATTGCCACCTCTGTGATCGCGGAGAAACACGCTCACAGACCTTGCCGCAAATTATTTTCATGTGTGCTATATTGAAAGTTGAGGAATAGAGTGATTTGGACCACCTCAGAATTATTTTGGCATTAGTGGTATCACAAATCGATTTTTGAGATTATCGATTTGAATTCTTTGCCATTTTTCGATTTTGGTTCGATTTTATGAGCAAAATGCGGAGACTAGAGAACCTGAGCAAGTAAGCACTTAGGGTGTACCCGATTTTGTCACCTCCCATAAATCTCACGGGAGCATCGAGAAATCGGATCTTACACCGGAGAATAATTTTCAGACCATAAAGTCACTAACTCCTATTGGAACTTATTCCAGAGGTGAATATTAAATGTGAACATTGAAGGCTACATTTGGCCTCGCAAGATATGAGAAATCGCGTTTTTCCCGGAAAATCGCGACAATTGGTTTCCCCGACGCTCAGATTCGACCCATACAGCACAAATTTCTGCTCTCTTTTCATAAAACGTAACTCATCTTGAGCTCTGATGAAAAATAATGATGCGCGCGAAGTCATGCGACGACGCCTGATCCAACCCACAGGAATGGCGAAATTGGGTACACCCTCTCGAAGCTGAGCGGAGAAACCACTTTTTCGTAAATCAGCAATAACTCGCTTCCAGAGTAATCAATTTGAACTTATCTCATCTCCCCTGTGAGTTTTGGAACAAGCTCTCAAATGAGCTGAATTGCGTTGAAAAATACTAAAATAGACGGGAGTTGTGCGTAAATTACGCTTGAGACGGCGAACTTTGGCACACTTACCTCATCTGGAATTTGTTTCGTTAACCACCTGCGAATTACAATGGATATTACAGTCTTCCAATAAAATTTTTCTCAATTTGCTGATGGCATTCTGATACGTAAATTGTTCAGGGGCAATTCCGAAATCGGTCGAAATATGGATCTCAAACTTGTTGATCAGTGAGGTGGCGTAGGAAAATGTATCACGAGGGGTGTCGCGGGGAAATAAATTCACACAGTCGGTTTCTTTGCTCGATTATTGGTTTCTTACTCGAATTAATGCGGACACCCTGATCTGTGGATTTATCAAGAATGTTTGAAGATCGATGGATCTGCTGATCATTGGATTGTTAGTTTGAAGTTTTCAAGTAGGAGATTGAAGTTTTGACCGACAATGAAGAGAAATGAAAAGAAAAAGCCACATTCTAATGTTTGTCTCCACAATAGGATGCAGGCTTACATAGAACTCAAATTATAATGAGGTATTACAACGCCATGACGAGTGACGATGAGATATTGAACACGTGGGAAGAATGTATCATGAAAGTCAAATAATACACATCTAGATATACATGACATGATCATATTTTCAAAGAGGTGGTCAATTTATCATCCATTTACCCTTTAGATGGTGTGAAAATAGACTACGAATAAAGAAATAACAGTTCTTTATTTCTTGAACGATGGTGATATGTGACCCAAATACGCAAATCCGATGAGCTGAACATTGGAAAATTATTGATAATGTAATCAACAAAAATGGTACTACATCCACTGAAAATCAGTTTGGAATGTGTAATCAGTCCTCCATTTAGCTGAGGTTCATGTCTGGACGAACACTTCAATTGTGGGGCTATCGAGGTGATTCATTTGGAAACAGATACCATCGGTTCCATTCTCCCTCTTTACTTGTCGTGAATAGTCAAAAACCTAATGTGATCCCATTATCCCGAGTTGGTTGTTTCCGATTTCATCAGTTTCAGTAGTATAGGTCAGCGTTTGGGTGACGGACACTCCAGTCAAAATTGCTTCTGACAAAAATCGCACCTTGTTCACTTCAAGGTAGTGGGCTGCGCAGAATGATTCAATACTCCAACTTCAAGCATCAGGGAAAGTTTTAGGGTTTTCACTGAGAATGTCCGGCCAGAGTCAAATTGGGAATTATTGACCAAGAATACTTAGGGACGAATTACTGAAAGAATCTATGATTTTAGCAAACCAAATCACCTCCAATAATCATTTGCGAGCATGAAAGAAATAGTGTGAGGAAATCAGCTCACAGGATAAATCGTGTGGAAATTATTTACAGTAATAATGGATAGCGCTTCATTGCCGCTTTGACAAGACCGTGATGATATGTATCTTACTTAGTGGACGATAACTCGACGTCGAGAGAATTCTCGGTTGCCCATCAATACTAAAATGAGTCTCAGGATTATCCCACAAGGAGACTGAAATATATCATTATTACTGATGAATTCAATGGAATATTCATCGCAGTGTATCTGAATCTCGATTGGAAGCGTACCTCGCGGACGAAAACGACTCAAAGAGAAACTAATTGGGTCATTCACTAACGAAGCCAACGGTTTCTTCTTTGTTTTGGTGACATATAGAGTGGTTCCCTTCCGGCCACGCCCTAGCCCTCTTGATTCATCATGTAATGAATGTCACACGAGTTGAACTTTAATCCTAACTCGTTCGCGGAAAAGGACTTTTTTACTCCTCTCACGACTAACAACACAATCGTCTGCAGTAGATTCTTTCGTTACTTCGCTTCTCATTTCCACAGAGGCGGGCAAAATTTCTCACTCGTACCTCGCCTCCTGTGTTCGTGAAAGGAAGCTTATCATCAAGGCTGCCTCGACTCATATTTCTCACGCTTGCTAGATTATATTCTCTCAGGGCTATGGTGATTAAAATCATTACTTTTCGTCTTATCTCATTTCGTCATCGCCGTTGGAGGGAATCTCGGTCAATCCCTCTCCGCTTGCTTCTTTTTCATTCAACTCTTATTTTCTCATTGCGAACCTCAACCTAGACGCTCATCATTCATCCTTTATTCTCGGCGTCATCGTGATGGTTTATTCTCTACCAGAATAACGAACTGTCAATCATTCTTCTTGAATCGTTCATTCTTCAGCTTGGGTAAACGAGGTTTTCCCCTTTCGTTCTATTCACTCCTGTCATGGATTGTGAAAAGAATTGGCTCGATGGACGAGGGTAAATGATTCGGAGATATATAATGTATGCGATGCAGTGTCTTTGTGAATTTTCATTCATGAATATTACCACCGCCAAAATAAGAACAATGTGGGAGCATCTCAATTCGAAATTTTCATCGCTCATCAGATCTGTTATTCGATAGGTCGAGAAAATGCTATGGATTAACAGTAAATTATAATTGTTAGTCGTGAGATTACTCCTCCAAAGAGATGTTCCACCGAAGTAAGGCGATCGTCAATTTTTAGATGATTGAATCATTCGTCCTTCAATTACAGGGA
Source organism: Eretmocerus eremicus (assembly GCA_030522705.1). Lineage (NCBI taxonomy): Eukaryota > Metazoa > Arthropoda > Insecta > Hymenoptera > Aphelinidae > Eretmocerus > Eretmocerus eremicus. The sequence goes on from JAPYYZ010001274.1 coordinate 9,291, forward strand.
ATTGATCTAATAATTGGAATTCTGTTGAAGCTTTTATGGAAGACATCGTGATTCGATGAAACTGCAAATCTTCTATTCAGCGATACTTGTGTTGTATTTGCGGGAGGAATCCATCAAGAATGGGTACGATATTTTCCAGAGTGTGATTAGGATATAGCAAATTTGAATGTTCTATTTCACTGGTTGTGAATAAATTGGTTCAAGAAGTTATCATATTCTTTCTCAGGTTTCCAAAAAATGTCAGTTGTTTGTCCGTATTCGATGAGATTACGCAGTCTCAAGACTCTGTTGAGTTTTGGAAAGATGGAAAGATTAGAATGCCTCTCATATCATCGAATTCAATCAGGTTATTCGAAAGTGTCGTATATTGCCTAACTCACATATCTTTCTTGGAAGTGCTCACATTCGTGATTATTCTCATCACTGATGAGTCGCAATATACTTATCTCAAAATCGTGCCCAAATACGTTTCCACAAGTCAGCACCGAAAATCGTCGTCATTTCCGCTCTGAATGAAACGAACGATTGGCGCGACAAAGCTGGAGATTATGAATGTATGATGAGATTTTCTGTCATCTTAGATCATTCAACATATTGAACAAGATCTCGGTAGATACGCAGTGCAATCAGGTTCTGTACAAATTCTCGATAGGCGGCAAAGCGTTTGCGTATCGCTGAGATTCTGGTCATCTCGCAGGAGTTTGGATTGATTCACTCAGAGAAGACCATGCAAGCCTTGTTTGGAAATTTCAGACATCATGCGAAACGTGTGGTACAATGTGTCAAAACCTGCGTAAGACGATCTCCAGAATCCTCTTCATTGCCGAGTATTCGATTAAAATCTACATTCATGAATGCTAAATATTCACATGCCTCAGCTCTACTTGATATTCAAGACGCCTTCCTCTACTCAACTTTTCTTGTATTATCGAGAATTGTCAGAGAATTCACATTAAATCATTATTCCCATCAAGACCGACACACTGGCTACTTGAGAGATTAAAATCCGTACCTTTTGTGATATCAACCCTTGGATGCCTGATAACGAGTTATAACTCGTCTACAGGTGTAGGTTTGAATCTGTTCCTTTTCAGAGTACTTATCAGAATCACAGTAAATTGTAAATTCGGATTCGCTCTCTGAAATGATTACATTTCAAGTTCTGCGTGGACCTTGAATATCATTTGCTAATGACAAATCATGGAAATCGGAACAATGTCTCTTAGAAGCGCAAAAAACTTGATACTGACTCAATATGATCGCGGGATTGATACGTGATCTCTCCGCAGGAAATATTTGGCGCAGCCGAAAATCAACGTATAATCGCTGGAATAGCCAGTTATCAGTGGGGCTCTCACTGATGAAAATGGCAGCTTGATTTATAGGGATTCATGAGTATATATCTGCCGGAAGTACTGCCGTGCTTTTAGCAGATATATACTACATATCAGCTGCTCTTCGGCTTACGATTGCTCCCAAGATAACCTTATAATTTTGTGATGGAAATCGTTAGATACTTGCCACAAATTCCATCAGATCAATAGCATCATCCTAAAATTCCCAATTCGATAAAAAAATCCAATATCTTTCTAATTTAGAGCGCTGCCGAGGCTGCCATGAATCACCGAAAATTCAACCGCTGGCAGAATCAGCTAGTAGGCGCTGTTTTATCATATTTCGGATTCAATCTGGCACGAGTATCTCGAAAGCCCGGTGTTCGATTGAAATAACTGTTGATCAGGTTATGTATGTATGCTGAGCAGATTGAAATCCCCTCGTGAGGGGATGAAATCAGATCCTGCAATGAAGACGATTACATTCGCGCTGATTCTACCGTGGATCGTTACAAATATGATTTGTTTCATTTACAATTCAATATTCGTGGACTCTCACGACTTGATCATTCGATTTAAGAATGCCGGAATGGGTACAGATTCAAATGCAAAGTCACACCACGAGGACGATCTGGTTTTTCTCTCTAATATGAGCTAATTCATGTTGAGAGAGTACACCTGGAAACATCCGCAATAATCGAAATTCAAACGAAAAAGTTTGCCGGCGAATCAACCTAAAAGCGTGTCGACAAATATCATTCCTCACCTCCGCGTTCATCCACACATGGAAAAATGTGTCACCGAATCAGCCCACGAACGTACGCGAGATAGCGCAACAATATAATCCAGAGAAAATCCGATACTCGTCGTCAATAATCACGGTATCCAATACCTCCGATATCCCGACTTTAAAAAGTATGGATTCACGGTCGAACGAACGCGTCTGTTACGCGGGTCGTATCGAGCAAAACGAGACATCTCGATCAGCCGCGGCGAATCAGCATCGTTCGACCCGCACGCCCGCATCACAGCTCCATCAGGAGGCTTGCTCGGGCACAACAATGAGAATGGCTCGCTCTGATAATGCCGCGTCGATGCAATCAAGCTCTCTCTCTCACACACACACACGGGCAGGCAGGAAACCCATTACTCGAGAGCCCCGCTGGACGCTCGTACACACCCTCGGTGACAATTTAGCGCGGCTCATCTGACTCGCAACGAGCTTTGTTGGCTCGCAGAAAAAGTCAACAGCTGGACGCTACAGAGAGAGGCCATTCTCGTAGATGCGTTGCACGAGAGCACCTGCCAGTCGGAATCTCTCCACGGCCGGGTTCACGCGAGCGCGCTACCACGAGCGGGCGGAGCTTGCGCAAGCTCCGCATTGTGCGGGCCGATCTTGGCAGGCGCATAGGCCCGAGCGAGCTATGCTGCAAGAATGCGCGCCGAGGCGAGCTAATGCCGACGCCCGGCTGATTAATGACGACGCGCTGCTGGCCTCTCTCTCTCTCTCGATCATATTTATACAGATGAGAATGACACCATAACTGATTTCCATAACAGGCTACTGCCCGGTTTTGGCAAGCACTCGGTCATTGACGTCACGATCAAC
>JAPYYZ010001275.1:0-20087 GCA_030522705.1 Eretmocerus eremicus
ATCGCTGCCGCGGCTAGACTCGGAGGCAATAAAACACATTCCCGGTTCACAGCGAGGCGAGACGTCGCCCTTTCGCGAGGCGCGATATATCGCATATGGGACACGAATCGGGCGCGAGTTTCGAACTGGTAAGCGCACCCCGCGATTGAGCTGCGAGCGATAAAGTCGGACGGCTGAATGCGCATGATTTATCGCGGCCGGAGATAAGGAACAAATTGCCACCAAGATTTTCGCGAGCGAGCTGTAGTAGAGAGGCGCGCGCGTCCCAGTTGGGGCGCACGAGCGAGCGACGATGCTTGAATTTTCGAGGAATATACGAGAGAATTTTCGAGGCAAAAATCCGAGCTCTCGGAGATGCGGTCGTCGTGGAGCGCGTCTCGTTACTCCGAGCTTGAGGTGGAGCTCGCTCGGCGCCTGCTGGCATTCCAAAGCGTACCATAGAGAGAGAAAGAGAGAGAGAGAGAGAGAGGGGGGGGGGATGAGCGGAGGTGAAGCCATTAGGGATGACACTGAAAACGCCGAACGAGTCGTTCCCGATCGCGGATGAGAAAGATCGTTTGCGCTGAAATTTACCGTGATGTAGGAGACCTTTAAAAATGTGTTTCTGAGCTCTTTTTGGCATCTCGGAGAGACAGATCTTTCAGGAATAATGAATTTTGGAGTTCGTTTGGTATAAGATTTCCAGCGATGTGCAGTGAATCTTTTGAATCTTCTGCGGAAGATTTATCTCGTGACAAAGATGAAAGTGGTGCAAGGCATTCATTCATTTACCTGCCATTTTTTTCATTAACGCATTCTCAACCTTTTTTTGAGGTTATTTTGCGGGACCTACAGTTCTAGGAAAATTCACAGTCGTTTTCCCACCATTTGATATAGAAGGGAGCGACGACAATCATGTTGACAATTATATTTCAGACAAACTTGTATGCTACCATGCTTAGAAACAAAAAATCGTCCTAAATATGGTTAAGCGGATGCATGTGAAATGGCTCTAAGCGTGGTCAGGCCCTCCTTCCGCCCCCTCGCTTTTCGAACTCCCTGGCCTATGACCAATTGTCCCACAGGAAAAATTTTGTTGAAAATTCTGAAAGCGACCAAAATAGATAAAACAGCCTAAGCGCACTTAGGTTCTTTCATTTGCTCGGAAAAAGAGCCTGACTGCTCTTAGGGAAATTGTAAGAAGGGCTTGATTGCAGAGATTCATTTAAGAGAGGGCCATCGTCACTCCTATAAATCGTTAAAATGAAATTAGTATCCTGTTTCCGTCAACCTTTTGAGATCATACGAATATTCTGGGATTGACAGTCAATACGATTTCAAAAGATGCTGCTCAACGACGAAGAAGCGTATGAAAACTAGATCATTCTGGAGCCGTTATTCCCTTTCTGTCTACTTCCAAACCGGTACATAATTTTGGAAATATGAGACCGGGTAGAGCTTCTATTTTTAGGAGCACAAGAGGAATCTTGATGGATTTTTATTGACAGTGTGGTTGCAGTTGATTTATATAGCAGTCTTGATAGCAGCTAATTCCATGACATTGAATTTACAAGTGTATCATGTGCAAATCACATCCAACTTGAAGAACGAATCACTCCATTATCTGTCGGCCCTCTATTACTAAGCTCAACAGATTCGTCTCTTTTGATTACTAAGCGACATCAATTCTTCCGAACCAGATAGTCACGAGTTCATTATGAATGCCGCTCTAACTCCATTTCTGATCGACATCGTTAGCTGCCCGCTTGAATATATTTGATTGCAGCCGAAAGGGCAGTGAAATTGCAAAGCTTCGTTATTCATAACGATCCATTCTATTAGAGTAGTAGCATTTCTGATCATCGTCCCGAGGGCCATCCTCAATAATTCCACCACTCATTGCCTTATCGGACCCCTTAGTGCTTCGGGATTATAGAGTGATTCTATGAATGTGTAGATCAGTATTATCGTAAAAGGCATTCAGATTCGATATCCAAAACCGCGCATGTTAAAGCTGTGTAAGTCAAAAAGGCCTGAAATTTTTCCGGGATTCCCCGAACCCCTGTTTTGATTTAAGGAACAATACAAGATGACGAATGTTTGTCATTGTCTAACATAGTTTCGCCTTCTCTTCGTTTGACCCGGATCGAAATGGTATAATTTTAGAAATTTGAGAATAACTTGAATGTTCAACCATACAGCTTGAGATGCCTATACATGCAGTTGGTGTTAGGTCTTCCCCAGATTTCTCGAATGCCATATGATTCTGGCCAAACGAAGAGAAGACGAAACCAAGTTAGACAATGGAGAAAAAAATCAACTCGTACTTCGACCCAAATCAAAAAGTGTTCTAGAAATCTGGGGAAAAATTTCTCGACGCCGCGTGCAAAACTCCAACATGCCCTCAACAGATTTCCAATGCACTTTGGAGCGCTTTAAGAGACGAATATTAGACCGCAGAAATTGTACTTAGAAATGTAGCGCCTGAGATTTTAGGTCGCAGTCCGCAAATCGGAGATCTCAAAGCGTTGACTCTAGCTAATTGGAGCGCAGAGAGACGCGGGGAAATTTCAATTCGCTCCCGTCTCACACACACAGATCGTGGAAACGATGAATCATTCTGGAACGAAATTCACGGCAACTTTGAATAACTCTGGATTGAATGAGAGCACGTTTGAAACACTCGAGTTTAGAGCGCGTTCTCAATCCCATCAGCTGGATGAGTGTAATGAATGGAGAGGCGGTCTTGTATAGACCGGGCACCTATTCCAACTATCCGAACGAAAAATTCGGTCTTTGAGCCGGAGTGTTTCCGCGAACAAAAAAGCAACTTTGGCGTACTGCTTGCAACGCCGCCGCTGCTGCTCGCCATCTGAGCAAGAACGAGAAGGTAAGGGAGTGTATACAGGCACTTCGTCTCGGGGATTCTTACGCCGAGATTGCGCTTTCCGGTCGGAAATACCCTCTGATTCAAGGGATACGAGTAACACGAGCTTCGTTAAGGGGCCAATGGAACGAGCGAGCAAAAGTCCACCCGACTCCCCTCCCCCCTCCCCCCCCTCTCCACGGTCAATTCTCCGATGCGAGTGGCGTGCCCGAGGAAATCGAAGCGTGTTCCTATCGCATTAGCCACTTGGCCGCGGTGCGGCGGCTCTCGCTACTTCATTCGATTCTCCACGGCAACTCGTTCCCTCTGTATCCACCCAACGCGAGAACATGGAACGAGAGCGTGCAGCCACGAGTTTTGCCTGTATACATATGTGCACGTGCCTATCGGGGCGCAAATGCTGGAGGAGGAGGGAGAGCCGATAGCGCACGCGAATGTGTCCCTTAATAAACTTGCTGGCATGATGATGGCCCGTAAGCCTCTGACTCTGGCTTAATACCCCCTGTGTCGTGGGAAAATCTCTACCCGCGAGATAGAGAGATATACGCGGGTATAGTGTGCCGAGCTTGGAGGGAGAGAGGATAACGACGAGATTCCACGTGAATTTACTCGCGAGGATTGAATTTCGCGTTGATTGGGACAGCGCAGACGGCCTGAGTTTGCGAGCGTTTATTCGAGCCGATCTTTACTCGTGAGCGAGACCGTCGGCTTATCCGGTTTGGTATGGCGAGCGATATGAGCACAGAGTCCCTCGTAACTCGACGGAATGGGCAGAAATCGCACCTTGGTCGATTCAATAGAGGATACGGTGCGACTAGGATATGGAGTCATTGAGATCTACTGGGGTGGGGCTAGCTATACTGTGAACATCAAGATATTTTGCACCCCTGTGCAATCGCCACAGTGTAGGGATATCCCAGTTTAGTCCAAACGCGCTGCGTGGAACATATTTCCTTCGGATGTACTTTGCATTTGCATTATCTGAAACAAGCTTAGTTTCCAATCGTGAAGTACTGGATTTGTGATGAGTGGGAATGAATCTTTGTCAGAGATTTCTGGAGATCTGGTGAGTTGGTAGAAAGATTCCAACTTTACTCTGGACAACGAAGGCGAGGAAGAACTATGCGCTCATGGCTCGCAAATGGATACTTCTCATAAATAAGTGAGAGTTTATTGAACGCAAAGGCTATTGAACTGCTACTAACGACATTTGGACGACTCCAAACTAGAACGATATAAGATTGATTTGATCCGATTCTGATGTACGTTCATTTCAAATATGTGAAAAACTGCGTCAGTACTTCGGACGATTCTGGGGTTGATAATCATCACCAAGAGTGATTCTAACAAAGTGGCGTAGATGAATAGTAGAGGTTGACGTGGCAGGTCCGCCGATCTTCGGTGAGGTGGCGAGCCGAGGACGTGAGCGGTCCTGGTCAAATCAAGACCTCGAGTGTGACCCTGTCGAACGTGTTTTGATCGTGTCACGAAGGCGAAATAAGTTTACAAGAAGGAATCACTTGCACACAGCGCACTACATGCGAGGACGGAGGGTCCGAAATGATTTGAGGAAAGCGAATTAATTTTGGTTTGGAGAATCGCGAAAGCACTTTTGCACAAGCTAATTAGAGAATCACTCATCCAACGAACTTGCGGATAGAGCTAAGAGAACGATACGCGGCCTTCGACGAGATTGTCGCATGGAAGATCACGGGTAGACGATAGCCGAGTCGATGTATGCGATGAAAGTAGCCGAGGAGTCGGCTAGGACGACGGGCAGAATAGTAGCGACGATGGCGGCAAAGTCGCTCCGCATGACGGAATGTCAGGGACGGAGGCCCGCGCTGGACTGTGTTTCGAGTGGCTGCGCTGCCGTTCTTATATAAGGCGAGGTGTTACGGCTAGAACCCGTGGTTTGTACGGTCGCGACGGTCATTGAATTACCCGCGATACCGTACAGACTGGCGGTCCATTGGTCGCTGACGCCTAGAGAAACTATACGGGAATGGTGGTCTCTCCGACTGTTATTACCTGCGCGAGAGAGATTGCGGATCCGGTCGCCTCTCCGGTCGATTAGGATCGTGAATTACAAAAGACCGGAAAACCGGTGGTCTTTAGGTTCGCGAGTGCTCGCGGATTACCCGTTCAAGATAGTGAGGCAAGACCGTTGGACGCTTGGTCTCGGCATCCACACAATCAACGCAGAACTATCGCATGTTTTTGATATCGAATAGATATAAAATAGAAAGGTGCGTCTTGTACGCACGTCAAGATTGAATTTCAACATCCAATACCAATGGATGTTCGCATTTTGACTGACCAGCCTAAATTATACCTATAGACGGTCGTGACAAAGGTCCCGGCTCTCTCGACCTGTTTAAACTAATCTCTCTGCATGTATGACTCCGATAAGATTATCAATAGTTATTCCACTCAGTGTCTAGACATCTTCTTTTCAAAAATTCTGAGATCATGAATAGTCACTGGATTTTATTAAGTCGTCCCAAATCACACTCAAGGCATGTTTTCTCCAAGACACAAGGATCTTGATAACCTAAATTCGTCGATCCAATTTTGTCTGGACTCGCTTTCGATCCATGATATGTGCATATCTTCATCAATCCTTCTCAAGCCATGCTGAATCCTACAACTTGTATTTTTTCCACATTTCAGATCATTTTTCACTCAAAATTACCTGCGGTCTATATTCTGTGCATTGGTATTTCCTGAGATTGTTGTGCCATAAGAAAATGTGTCTTAAATATGAATTCATATATGAATTTGAGCAAAGAAGATTGTGGCCCGTTGAAATTCATCTTTCCTTATCGTTTCTTGAACGCACTACTCCATGATATGAATCATCTGAGAATGGCCAAAGACCATTTTCGAATTAATTGATGTAGTATCTTTAGTGAGATCTCGCACAGTAAACTGAAAAGCGGCAGATTCGTGTAATCCGAGACGAGGATGAGTCAAGAACAATTTGATATTGATATCCTTCCGGCTAAACTTTCATCAAACCCTCTCAACAACTGATTATCTGATATCAAACAGACACAGAGGGGAGCTGTGGGAAATCGCTTCCTCCGCCAAGTTATTTTTGAGTGCCCGCCGGAAATGCTCGCTTTACATTTTTAAGGCCTCTTTATACTGTCCGCTGTTCTCAAAATACTCACCGATCTAAGATTCACGTAAGGGAGGGGCCAGAGGTCTGGGTTAACATACTTCGTTAAAAGATTTTTTTACAGATTCTCACTACCTGACATATGGAGAATCCCGAGGAGAATCCCAAGTACCTCCATCAAATCGAGAGTAACTCTGTCTAATGGGCCTCCTATCCAGAGATAGAGCCGATAACTTGAGCATCGCGAGTGTATCTGTATAGACAACTTTTAAGCGCGGGACCGCGTGTGTAATGCTAAAATTCATGTAGGTATCTCCGGATAGGAGGCCCATTTGACAGAGCGGTACGAATCCGTGAAAATTTTTGGTGTAGATTGATGACCTGGACTCCTGGTTCTCGTTTGTCAGTTTCATAGGAAAAATCCGTAATATCCTCAAAATATTGTTGAATATTAACAACAATCAATAGTATGGGACCCCCCCCCCCTGAATTACGAACTCTGGATTTATCTCTATCTGGTGAATATCCCTTATCTTATCACGTATTGCGATTGTGCGATTGATCGATAACTTTCTCGAATCCCAGAAGCATTTCTCGAACCCGAGGCGTGGGGTACTTCACGTCAGCGAATCCATAACCAATTTTTTAGAGCTCCGTCAGATAACTATTGTCCCTGGCTCACAGAGATCGAACAGGTCGTCCATTTTCGAACGCTGTATATGTCTGCCACGCATTTTCGCACGCGGCTAGATGTGATACTATACTATCCGCATTGAATCGAACAATTATGTCTGGTCGCGCAAGCCCAGGGATTGAGCGAGATTTCAAACTCGAGTTGTCGAGGAATTTTGACCTGTGTGTTTATTCCAAAATGTGATTCAGGCTATGAGTATTAATTAGATCGGGGGTAGTAATTTATGAATGGAATTTCGTCCGGAAACTCAAACCAGAAATGAATGTTCATAGACTTTGAGAAACTGTTTTCGAACTAAATTTGATATATATATATATATATATATATATATATATGCTCGCGCAGCAAATTCGAATTTTGGTATGAATTCGAGGTGGATGTGTGGCTTTAGCGAGCAAACAAGGCCTTATGAATCTACTTTTAATCACTGGTTTAGTCACAGAATCAATTGAATATATTTTTACTAGTGACACGGCATGGTTACACCGGTTAGTAACACGGCAAACTCATCTAAAATCATCTTTCTCGCAAGCGCTCAAATGAGATGGCGATTGGTATATAAAGACGCTCCGATGCCACTTGTAACAGCGTCGGGAAGAGCCCGATAGTGTGCATGTACTCTGCCCCTGAAGAGTCTAGCCACTATCGGGGGACGAAACGCTATTCGCGTTTGAAATCATTGTTTCAAACTTTCCCACCCTTCCATCAATTGCTCTCCACCATCTCAAATTACCTTTCCATCAAAAATCCTTCGATGCATCCTCGTATTTAAACGGAGCTCGAAGGTGCACAGATTCAATAAAAATATATTCAATTGATTCTGTGACTAAACCAGTAATTAAAACTGGATTCATAGGGCCTCGTTTGCTCGCTAAAGCCACACATCCACCTCGAGTTCATACCAAAATTTGAGAAATTGAGTTCAGAATGTCTCTTTAATGCGGTATTAAATAAACGAAAATATATGGACGGTGTCTTGCAAAAAAGTGGTATCTGACATGACTTTTTTTTTCTTGAGAGTATCACTTCGGAAAATAAGGCCTAAAAAAAGCTTCCACGAGCTTAGCATTAAAAAATTCATTGATTCGTCTGATCAAAACTAATTGGTCACACAACTCGGATAAAACGCAACCAAAAAATGAGGGAAATTTTCTTTGCGGGGACGATATTTTTGGTTCAGATGATTCGTTTCTGATAAAATAAACCTATGGATTCTTCGTATAAACCTATGGATTGATTGATTCTGAAGGAATCCATGGATTGAATGCTATATTTCGATCCTCCAGAGGTGCATATTTCGTTTTCAAGTGTGAAATTGGTGTTTGAAAAAATTCAAATCATTGAATATTCTTCTTTCACTAAAAACGGTTTCCATTCTTCAGGGTTCCGTGAAAGGGAAGTTTCGATCGCATATTGACAAGTTCAGAGATTTTCGCGTTGATTGTGTGCGATTCGAATTTTCTTTTGGAGTCTCGCATGGTTGGGAATGGGGTTGGAGAAATCTACTGAAAGTGTCCATCCAGGTCATGATCGCTTAACCATCCGCGCGCACGATGTCTAGTAACATGCTGAAAACGGAAACTCAAACTCGAAAGGCAATGCAAATTCTACACAAATTATAAGATACCTTTCTCAGATTGAAGATCGCGCATACTCCCGAGAGATCCACCCATGTATGCAGTGTTTGGTCGAAAATCAGGGCTCCGGGCACTTCACGATATGAGATTCTTGAATATTTGGCGCGACTTTTCGCGGTTTCATTCATCGTCACACTCTGATTTTTCTCCGCCGGGGGTGCACCAGCTCTCCCACGAGGCCCATCGTTCATTCGCACGCGCGTATATCAAGTACGGGCGACAGCTGGGCAATCAGTGGATCAAAGCCGTCTTTCCGCGGCAATGGGGAATGGATTGTGTACCCGCCGGATCATACATCAAGCCACGAGAATCCGGGCCCCGCCATTCGAAGCGCTCCCACACCATCTCTTGTCGAGCGATGCATATCTCTACAAACTCGCTGGAGATATAGTCTCGCCGAGAGCAAGTGGCATTGACGTGTGCATTCGAGGCTTCGCTTCCATTCCATCGCAATGGCATACCCGCCTGGAAATTCATCTTGAACTTACCGAAACCAGGCACAGATACAGCGCCGCTTTCAACGACGAATGCATAATGCATGCGGCTGATCTGTCATCCCGATATGAGGCCGCAGCTCGTTCTCTATCTTTTGCTCCCTCTGTCTCCGCCGAGCCTCTTTGATTCGCCCCGTTATCGGGCGACGTTCTGCAAGCGCTGCACTGCTGCGCCCGGCGATTCCCGAGCTCGGAATATGAGACTCTGTCCTGATGCCCATGTATGAGTGTGCGGGAGGCGTGGGGCGAACCGAAGTGGAGAGACGTCTTTTGAGCTTTCAAATCACGATGTCGAACACCCCTACGAACGCCATCTCGTCGTCTCGGCTTTGTCTCTTCTCTCGACGCTAGGCCCTTTTGTTTAATCGACAGATTGACTGAGGTTCCTTGGAGGAGCAAGCCTTTTCGTCAGCTAATGGAATTCGCCGGGCTTCCTTTCACCTAGCACGAGAGAAAGAATTCTACTTTGAAGAAAGTTTACGCTATCCTGGAATTCTGTCGACTCGATATCCTGCCGACTAGCCAAATTGAAACTGAGTGGCCCGAGACGAGCTCAGCTTCCGGCCGCTCATCAATTATTCCCGCGCGCAAGAGAGCAACTGGCCCTCTCGAATTGGGAGGAAAAGATTTGACTCGCAGTGAATGCAGTGGAAAAATTTTCAATTCAGCCTTTGACGAAGAACTCGTTCAACGACTCGAATAAATCTTTGAAATAAAAATCGCTTGCATCTGAATGAATATGGTCTCTTATGATCGTCTGATTGGAATTTTATCCGTTCACCTGGTATGCATGCAAGCTGTTCAAATGACGTCATGATAACTTACAAAGACAATTCTTCTTTCACATCATTGCCGAGTTGAGTGGATATACTATGCTCTCAATCGCGAGAGATTTCATACGTTTTGAACGAATACTCACCTCAATTTGTCATGGTTAGAGCTGAAAGTCACATGATTGCAATTTTTCCCAAGATTCTCTTGAAAATACTTCCATTTTGGATGACGATACCACCATCTCAAAAATTGAAAGTGACATAAACTAAGATGGGTTGCTCAGTTTGGGCTTAGTGTTGAATGAATCTATTGGTCTGAGCGTTAGAAATGTTTAGATTCAAATCAAAGTATGATAAATTCCGTCGCATCTGAGATCACTGGATGCTAGTTCGACATCAAATTTCGAGTTCTTCATAAGTACTGGAAAATAATTAGTATTCAGATAAGAAATTCTGAGTTGGCATAAATTCTATGCTCAAATTTGCACCTTTGAGTTGCTCCAGAATAATTTCTCGCGTGAGACTCCATGATTCATAATATGAAAGACCATCACTGAGAGAAGAATCAAGCCGCGGATGCTCAAGACTCAAGAAGTTCCTGCTTGGGTGGCCGGGTACATGATTCGAGCTCGTTCTGCTCGGAGAGCTAAGCAGAAACTGCTTGGAAACTCGAGCAACTCACCCGTCCCCGCGGAATCCAGCTAAAGCGATTAATCAATCTCTACGAACGTTTTAGATCATTTCACGAAATCAAATTATTAAATATCGATGTGCAACATCAAAGCATCACTGTTTGTTGACTGGCTGAAATGTTGATGATTCGCGAGAGTCCATTTGGAGTTTTTTTCGAGTGTTCAAATTTTTGCGGTTATGATTAGAGAGCACAGAGCTCACTCGAATTTGCTTCGGAGACTTAAGCAGTTTCTGATTGGTTCTCCGAGCAGAACGACTTCGAGCTACGGTGGCTTGATTTTTTTCTCGCATGGATTGAACAGCCGATTGGACGAATTACTAATGCACAAACGTAATGGTGCTCTGGCGAACTCACTAGCTGACCTCTTCATTCATCGACCGATTGGTTGGCCTGCGAACCTACCAATCTCACAATCTCCTGGCCTTCAACGTTTCAACTGCCGACCTGATCTAACGCACAAATCATACAGCCTGTTGAGTTGCTGATCCACTACCCTGAGTACCCATGTATCTTGTAAATCCATGACCTATCAATCAACCAACTTATACAACCATTAATTGTTCTGTTGGGGAGCAAGCCAAGAGGTTGAATGTGTAGTTGGTCAGCGGATCGTCAAGTCAGTTGGCCGATGGGTGATCAGACAAGTCGATAAGTAATCAATGTGGCAAATAACACTGGGAATAGGTTAATGAGTTGGAAAGTCAAAATTTTAGTCGGTCTCTGGGTTGTCGGGTTGGCAGAAATCCAAGGTTCCGAGGTGGTAGGTCAGAAATCAACTTTAAAGATCACCAGATGCACAATTTCACAGGAGTGTGGGTCAACAGGTCGCTATGATGATTGATGAATAGACTGTAAACGTTTTGGTCAAAAACTTCAACCAGTGGTTGCAGAAGTTAATTTTTGACCAGTGTTTGAACTTAATTTTCAGCCAGTGGTTGAAGTTTTTTTATCAACCACTGATTGAATTTTCAGCTACTGGCTCAAGTTTTTTTGTCAACCATTGGTTCAATTCTCAACCACTGGTTCAAGCTTTTTTCTCAACCACAGGTTGAAGTCTTTTCCTGTCCGACGGTATTATTTGTTTTTAATATCGGGGACTTTGAAAAACTTGTCTGTACTCCATCCGCCTTGGTTGCACTTCGAACGCTACGCGAGTTTCACTTTCCTCGCTCTCGATAAGTATTCGATCGCCGAGGTGAAACATCATCCACGTAATTGAAATTCCAACCAGGGCTTGACAAAAAAACTTCAATCAGTGGTTGAAAATTCAAACAGCAGTGGTTGACAAAAAATTCCAACCAGTAGTCGACATAAGAACTTCAACCAGTTGGTTGAATTTCCAACTCGATTTCCAACTAGGTGGTTGACACGTCTGGTTGAATTTTCAACCACTTTTTTACAGTGTAGGTAGTCAGATTCATAGACATGTTCCGTGGTCAGGTCAGTACGTTGTAGGCCAACAAGTTGGTCGGTGTTGACAGGTTGATAGGCTCATAACAAGGCAGTTGTTCGGAAAGTCGTCAGATTATCTTATCGACAAGTCAGCGTATTAGTGGGTTTGCAGGTCAGCAGGTGAACGGAGCGATTGTCCAGCATTTTGTCTACCTGGCAGGTAGTCTGATTGGACTGTCATGAGTCATGAATACTCATTCAAGGAATCATCGGCAAAATATCGAGGACGCATAATTCAATGGAAATGTTGTACTCCTACATTTTTGGATCAAAACGTGAACATTCTGACGATAGGCGTATGATCAATCTTGTATCTCTCGAGTTTATAGTCCCCTCTCTCATCGCATGATATATTTATCTTTTTATGAAGCTGCATATTTATATGGTGGAAAATCAAAGTCCACTGGTGATAGAAAAACATTTCAACTTGTCCTTGTTCGCGTGATTCTTTGCTTTTGGCAAGAAGATCTTTCGAAAAGAAGTGGAGTTTCTACAAAAGTTGTTGTACCCTTACAACTCCCAAAGTAGATGTTTGCTCCCTGTGAGAGTAAAAATAGACCGGGGAGGTGATCATACTTGACCAGTCCTGGTTTTCGCTCGATCAATCTCCAAAACTGTTCTCAAAAGTTACAAGGCAGTGCAATGACTCAAATTTAGGCATGAGATATCAAAATAGATGGAATCGCAGAGATGGATCACCCATGCACAAACTTCCATCTTCCACATTCAAACTCTCTCCGCTTTCATTTTGACTGTTGAGTGACTGACCCCAATAGATGAAAAGGTTCCAGTACTCTCTAAATGAAATACACCACCACAACTTGCTAATTACCTTGGAACCTCCATCGGGAGCTGCTCATTTATTCATTCACCCAGTTTCGCCGCAACCCTCAAACTTATTCCCAGACACTGAAAGAGGTAGGAAAAAGAACTCGACGAAGCAATCTGTATTAGAGGCGCCTCTGTTGGAGCGGCAGCGGGCCTAGAGTCAAGTTGACTTGTTCATCGCCGAGTGAAACGGATGGAGAGAACGTATCACCGCGATGTCTCTGCGGTATATCGAGCATCAGATTGCGAGGGTGACGAAGCGGAAGAATAATGACGGCTACCCGCTCGCTCAGCTGAATTCATACGGATGTGTCGCTCGGGTGGAAACCGCCCCCTTCGCCCGCAAGTAGACTCGTACATACGGAAGCCGATCAGACTTGTGAAGCTTGTTCGTCGACGCTCGCGCTGACGCGGCCAGTTTGACGGGGAGCAAAGCGTGCGAACATCATGTCAATGAGCGCTTGGCGCGGAAACCGCACAAAAACTCGAGCCCAAGTCTTCTCCCTGCTGATGCTCCTTCCTCCCGAGACGCGCGAGGTGGAAGAGGAGTTGGAAGGAAAGGGAGGCCAGAGATTAAGGTAATCCCGACTGACTGATGACGCTCGTTCCAAAGGTTTCAACAGATTAATTATCCTCTGATCGATCGTGCCTGGCGATATGAGGGGACACACCCCAGATTCGAAGTTCATTGACGTGGTCGCTGGTGCCAGGTGTTTCCTTCTTGCCCCCTCTAAAGACAGTTTGCCAGAAGACTCTCAGCAGTACTAGTTCCTTTTTCCTGGACCGTGATATTCGGTGAAGTGATTAACCCTTTGCGCTATGGTGGCTAATACATTGGGCATCTAGAAATTTTTCAAGTTTGAGTTTTTCGGAGGCTATTTGAAGTATTTTCATTGGGTTTTCTCGGTAATCAGCTCGAGTCATAGCTGCAGAAGGAGTTTGCATCGCTCTAGAGTTGATGTTTGTTCAAAGTTACGTAATAGATTTGAATGAAGATAAAAAAACAAATTGAAATTATTTCATAATTGTAATCAGCAACCCATGAAGACATAGTAAACCAATTTTAATGAAGATTAGTGCATTAGAAAAATATGTGTGCCTTAAAGAGTCAATCGACTTGAGGGAAATAAACGCTCCATCTTATCGACATTCGTCCGAACGAATTCATTCAAAACGAATCGAAACAATATTTCGAAGTAGTAGAAACAATTTCGCCTCGGTATTAACAGGATGCATAACTGTGTGAAATTTTAAAGTGATTCGCCGAGGTATCTTTCAATAAACCCGTCTACAGTGCAAATTTATTATGAATGCATTGTAATGGAGATGACTCCGATAGCTTCCCCCGGATCACTTCAATAATTTACACAAGGGTGCGTTCTCCCAATACACAGCGTGGGATTGTTTCTACTTTTCCGGAACATCGTTTTATTCAGTTTGATATGAACCTACGGTGGACGTCGGTAAGGTAGAGCTTCCGCTCCCCCTTGAAAGTTCTATCATCAAATCTTATACCCATCAGAATTGACGTAAAGATCTGCATGTTGATCTAACAAATCCACGAGAGCACCAATCTGAACTGATTTGCTCATCAATGAGGTGGGTAGTTGATTTTCCCATTGCTTGTCAGAAAATGAATCATTTCAAATATATAGTCTCTGCAGACCCTAGTTGAGTGGAATGGTATTCTCTTCCATGAACTGTTCCATTTGGATTCATTATTGTAGTGAAATCGCACGGCATTTGCTTTTCCAGATTCTCTCTATAGTAAGTTCTTATCTGTGTGTTTAACGTTCAGCTGTAGATCCTTGCAAACACCAACGAAAACGTCGTTGAATCCAATTCTACCAAGCCCTCATCACGCCGAGTGCGGGAAATGGAGAAACCAAAAATTGTGCATGTATGAAGAAACCTCGAATAGTGTGTCCTCTTTCTCACTCGGCACGTATGGAAGTTTCTACTCAATTTGAAGATCGCTACGACAAGGAATTTTTATCCTCCGTCATCGCCTAAGAGCATGGAAATTGTATCGAATCGGAGTATCCTAGAAGGCTTATACCTCTTCCTCCGGGCACGTGTTACTGAAGATCCTTTTTCGTTAGAATTGGAATATGTTAATAGCATCTGCAACTATTTACTGGAATTCTATCATCTATTTTATGAGCGTTCCAAGCAAATTTTCTCGGAAAAACATTTGAAACATTTGCACATCTATATTTGACAGAACTTTGGATTCCAGGGGGGAATTAGATAACAAGATTCAACTATCTTACGAGCATTGTTTTGCCTCAAGAGCAAATAGTCAGTCTACTGACAAAAATAGTGGATTCGTCTATTAACCATAGAGGTAGTCTCCACAATTTGAGATTCTAGAAATGGGAGAGCGTTGGAAATGCGCTCAACAATATTTGAGAAGTTTCTGTCTCTTTAGTACACCAAAAATCCTGACTATACGTATGTGCTCATCAGCCAAGTGGTAGATAGCGGCAAGCGTTACGCGTCGATGCCAGATTCACTCTCAGAATGTACAACACACGTTGTCGCGTATATGTCTGCCATTATCAGGTGATGCATCGTGCATAATTATTTGAGAGCCGTGTCTGCTCTAGAGCTGTTTAAAATGCATCCCAGGTGTATACTCGCGTCATGCGAAGGGCTCCCCAGGGTCAAAAACAATTTGAACATTAGACGGAACCTTTTGACGCGAGCCCGCGCATCAGAGTGTATTCACATATAGATGATGTGACATAGCAAAGCGACATGATGCGACAAATGACGCGCGACGTTGAGTATTTTCCTGCGAGTGCACGCTACAATTTTGTCTATTTCTGCTGAAAACAAAGTGATGTACGCATAATGAAAAACAGATGTTGGTGAGAGATGTCACAACGTCGCGTCTTGTGGCTCGAGTATACGGCATGCTGATTATTTGTGGACACACCCTCACTCGCAGCCTCAGCATGAGCCCAGAGCCATTATACGTGGATTATGTCCACTCCTCTATATTCGTCGCTCCCGAGGAACCTTCTCTAATTCTGTCGGGCAAGTGGATCTAAAATTCTGTGAAGCACACTAATTGACTACAAGCTACTCCACGAATCTAAGTCCTCCTCATGATTGTCTTATCCTAACTTTTCCCAATTCCCATTGCTTTGTTATCGATTTCTGCATTGACATTGACACACTTCACATACAATCTGTCCCAGAAAGTTGAATGTGGTCCGAATATCAGCTCAAACTTATACTACTAATCTACTTGCAAACACTAGAGTCCTCATGATTCTCTATGCACTAGATTAGATAAGAATGGTTGAAAATGAGTGCGCAGAATTTGCAAAAAAACGGATGAATTATGTGAGAGTAATTGTATCACGAAAGAAGGTTGAAGGAGAGGAGGAAATTTCAAGTGAAAATAGCTGATGATGAAAAATCTAAGAAGATTAGAAATTGAGACCTCAGGCTTAATATTTTCAGAGCTTTTCAAAGGAATTTGAATGATAACAAATCAAATTTGAGGGATATTAGAGAAGTCAACGGTTACTACTCTGTAGGAGTCCAATCAAGGTCCAAATATAAATCCTCAAGGATGGAATGAATTGGGCGTGTAAAACTGGGTATGAGGGAATATTTGAGATTTTTGGAAGACGAATGAAGGGAGTTCAAGAAGTACAACGGATACGAATTTCAATCTTGAGGTAACTCTACATTTCTTTATGTTCGCTCCAGAAGGTGCTTTGTTTGAAAATTCGTAACCGGAATTGACCGATGTCTCCGAGTGATAGTTTCCAAGAAATATGCAGGATTTGGAAAGAGGAGGATAAAGAAAGTTACGACCAGAAAGTGATAAAAAATCTGAATAAGCACATACTCACACACAGCTTAACATGAAGTTACTTGACAAAAAATATCATGTGGATTGCTCATGAAGGATTTGAGGTAAATATGAAGCCAGCCTATCGGAAGATCTTGTTAAGCGCTTAAAAATGAACAATATTTATGTTGGTTCGGAAAAATGCAAGGAAGAAGAAGAAATGAAGAAGATGGAAACTGTAAGATTTTCGCTGAACCGGATACCAAGCTTTCACTGTGAAAGCAAACAAGTTTGAGAAGGAACGTGCACGCGATGTTAAATATCTAATGTGCACAACCTTATCGAATTCCGAGATACTTCTCCTGAGTCTGATCAAATACACGAAACAAATGTTGCATTGTAATTTGTGAGATTAGGCCAATTATGTTAGCGTTGCCACGAAGATTTCATTCTGAAATGTATGTGTGTTTTTCATGGATCATCTCGTTTTCATACACTAATCGATCATTCAAAAGATACTGAAATCTTATATCGCCAAAGCTCGGCACGAAGTATTCCAAGGCGCTCAAGGAAATTCCTTATCGATGTGGAATTCAGTAGAATGTACATCACGTTCGTGCTATGTGATCCTCAACGTTGTCATGTGGATTGATATGGCACACATTCTTGGAGGATAATGCAAAGCCATGTGCCTCTCGTTCTAAAAATCAAAAAAGTCCACGTCGACGCACAATTCCCTAAAATTAGCAATGCCCCTGCAAGACAAGCATAATTGACATTGTATTATTCGTTGTCTTGGAGTATCAACATAGTGATGATGAAATATCGTCAAATGAGAATTTACCCTTTGATACTTTTTTGAAGAATGATGTTTTCCCAAGGTTAGAGAAATCAATCTCACCTCCCTTGTTAGGGCTACATTTGCTTGAACAGTTCTAACGGGGAAAAATATGAAGACTAGTGAGGTGATATATCCTTTTCCATTATATGTTACAGGTTCGACGACACAGGTGACGAATTGGATACCCGGCTCGCACATCATCACTATGCGGCTCGTGTTCGTCTTGGTAGCCTTGATCCTTGGAGTTCCTCTATCTTTCACAGGTGAGACGGACTGACGATATCGATTTTTTGTGAGCATTATGACGAGACATTCTTAGCTATGAATGCAATACGTTTTTGAGTTGAAAAGTCACGGAGACACGCCTCGCATGCATCTGAATCTGTACTGGCAAAGCAAAAGGAGAGCGAAGGTGGGAGGGAGAGGCCGAAGGAAAAAGAGGGGGCGAGAAAGTGCTGCTTCAGAGCTGAAAAACTTGTCACGATGTAATTGAATTTTTTTCCCATCCTTTCTGTAATTTCTAAGGCAGAGCTATATCCTATCGGTCGCTATTTTAGAGTGAGTTTCGCTTAAGCCATCTATATCCCAGAAAACACTTACTCTGCTGGGCAGGCGCTAATGTCTGACAAGTAATTTCCGGTTATCACGGGGGTTATCGCGTAGACGCTCTACTTTCGCGCAACTTCTCATTTTGCAAGGCTCGGCCTCTCAACTGAATTTTCTGGCAAGCTTCCGACTTCCCGGGGCTCAATTGTTAGTTTCGGAAGTTCTGGGTATCAACGACTCTTTTTTATTTCACGATGAGATCGTCTGCACCAGTTTCGGTTTCATTGGCCTTATGTCTCTCAACAGTATCTTTTTTCCGAGAAGATATCAAATCATTCAACGAGACACAAATGGACGGCTCCAATCGAAAGCGGAACGTATACCATTTGAACTTTTAGGAAATCGTATCGGTTGGTTTATGGATTATTCAGTCCAGAGATGACCATTTGATAAGATTCCTTTAACAATGTGTAGCTGATTAGCTATTTTATGAGATGTTGAGAAATTTTCGGAGTTATCATCACTAACCTCATTACTCGATCAGAAACCAACTTGATTTTTTAAAACTTTTTGGAATGGAGCAGTCTAAATCTTACTCCAGTAGTAGGTCTTTTCCTGCGATTGCTTTCTATTTGACTCTGACTTCTTTTTCGGAGTGCTGAATGAGTTACACTACATGAGAACGATATGTGTGTAAAACAGAGCGGAAACGAATAGTAAGAGGCTTAGCTGGAATTTAGATCACCGGCAGCGGAATCGTTGATGTTATGTGAGACTCGGGTGTTAAAGTATAGATGAGAAGTGTGTAAGCTGAATTGAGAATCCCGGAACAAAAGATATTCAAAACATTGGCATCTTGTATCACGAATGAATTAGGAATTGAGCCTTCAAATCTCTTCTCAATGTGAAACTTTACGAAAATTTCCTAGACCAGGATAGTTCTGGAGCTAAATATCCTTTGAGATCTAGACCTGGAATTAATTTTCCCTGCTCATCAGCGACAATCCAATGATGAACCATTGAATATTTTTAAAAGTTAAGACATTGAATAGTATGGGACGTTTTCCCCGAGATGAAACATTGTTGCGTTCTTACATAGAGAGCGCAGCGTACTATCCAACAACGCGCATCGAAAAACTTCCCTTTGAAAAAATTTTATTTCTCAGTCAATCTTTACATTCTTCGTCTCGTTCTCTCCCTCACTCGAATATCTAACGATCCGCTGTCCATATTTGCGAAATGAGGCTCCATTTCGTCGCGAGAATCAATTGTTTACACGTAAACCATTTTTTGCATAATAATTTTGATATAAACAGTTGTGGCCCCTGTTGGAACGATTTCGAATGCCGCAAATTTGAATGGTGAATCTTTCGATATTTGAGTTTGCATTACTGGAAAATTAGAGGATTGTGATCCAATAATTATGAATTTCTTCACGAGAATATCATATGGATCAAGTACACATATGGTTATGCGTCTCATGTCACGGTTCTTCTCGTTTCCGTTTGTTCCTCAAAATTCTCCACTATATTTGAATAACGTCCTCGTATCATGCTGAGGTTTATGATTGTTCAAAACGTGAGAGCTGCCTCACCGTCAAAAAATTCTTTTATCTCCAAGGAACTTCTTCCAAACTCACAGTCTCCGAGTGCTGAGAAGGAGTTGTTCATAACATAGTACGATTCCCTAACTCAGCATTTCTATATATGAACTCTCTCGGTCCTCTATCACGCGCTAGTTCCGATTCTACTCCATTCAAGAATACCACAAATCCTATCTGCAATTTCTCCAATCAATATCACACAGGAACTCTGGCCAAGCAAGATAGGGACAGCAACTCCATCATGGGCGTCGAAGACAAGGCATTTAGAGCGGAGCATGATTTCTCCACCAGCCCCAGAGATGTTTTGGCTCAGAAAGGAGGAACTGCTACTCTCCCATGTAAATGGCTCGATCAGAGTGGTGGAATTGTGAGTATGCTATTCATACCATTTCCTCCGTACACAGCACACGTAATCTCTGCTGCGATGTTTATACGTCAGATTTGGATTATTTCCGAGAGAGAGAATCACTTTGACGATTGTTCAACGTAACTTTTTATTGAACTGAGGAAATGGACCAACAAGATCGAGATCAATCAACACAGATTCAAGAGAAAAAAATGATTGTTGCCCGAACGTCGTGCGAGAGCGCTTTTAAAGGTCTGATCTGAGTCGCATGACATCGAGAAAAACGGAGACTCCGTTTCCCTAGCAACGATCTTCCACTTTTTAAAGCTCACGTTTTAGCAAGTGGATACGAGAGATCGTAACTAGGGCACGTTCAGG
>JAPYYZ010001276.1:0-15795 GCA_030522705.1 Eretmocerus eremicus
AAATTTAGTATGTGTTAAAATACAGTTTGCCCGACGTTGATAACTTCTTTATCCATGTCAAACTCTGTATAAAACTCCATCATGAAAGCACCACCAAGTGACCAGTAATTGGTTTTCGGATCAGGGTTGGGTACGAATGGGCTGAAACAGGCTTCTATATTTTCCAAGGTTAGCTGAAAAATTTGGACAGTGAGTAGATTTTTTTCAATTAAAAATTACAGCTAATTCAAATTTTTCATATGCTTGATTTACATTTCTTTTGGAAGTCTCAAAAATTATTAAGAAAAATGGAAATTGCAATGGCCTCAGATAATCTTTCGTTAGAAAGGTGAAGAGGGGGAAGGAATCACGGGAAATCTGACACATTTTTGGAGACCCGTTCCAAAGTTGTAGGTCATCAAAATTCATGATGACAAAATCATCCAAATTGTTTGTGCAAGCTATCGTGAAAAGTTGAAATGAATTGGACGCTGCAAGGTAAGACGATACATCACGTGTCTTTCGCGTCGTAAGACGAGACTCTCCGATAGAGAATTATCAACATATGATTCATAATTTAATATTGTAAGCTGTTACTCACTCGTTGCACGTAATATTTTGACTGGATGACAAAGTCATTACCGTTGAGTACAAAGTGAATGTCTGGAAGCTTCGCGTATTGTCTACAATTCACCTGAAAGAAGAAAAATTATTCATCATGAACCGCATGAGTCATGGCACCCCGAGCTACACCGTTTTGAAATTCAGCATATATGCTGGCTATATCAGATTAAATTGAATTTTGTAGACTAAATTTGGTGAGCTCTTGAGCTCAGTTTGAATACATGTATGGATACATCGAAGGATTTTGATGGTGAATGAGTTGAGATGAGAAAACTTCCGCTGACGATTCCGGCTGTAGACTTTGGGACGAAAGGCTAACCGCATTGACATTAGTAAAATTATTGTTATCTAATTACTTGATTCAGCTTATTAGATCCTCAAACTTCTTCGGTTTATCTTCGTAATTGAACAGAGTTCGAAAGCGAATGAATCGAGCTGGAGAAGTTCAATTTGATCTGTAATACATGTTATTAATTCCTACAGCTCGCAAAACCATACATCAAATTGATGGACAATTTGAATTATATTGCGCATCATCGATGGAATACAATGGAGAAACGATCATTTTTCTCCATTATTATTCCAAAGCGAGCATGACATATCTTTTGTGAAGGTAATGAATTTTCATTCCCTGGTTAAGAACTTTCCTCAATTTGAACTCATACCCAAGCAGACGAACTGATGGTGTTACACTCGACCGTGTATATTATTTAGTCATACTTTGAAAATGCTTTTTACATACCGCGTATTTATTAATTCCGGGAACATACACAGCATTCAACATATAGTTCAATGTTGTGATGTTCTGAGCTGGCCCCTCAATGACGTTGGAACTTGAATCAAATATTGCTTCGCATTTCTCGCAAATTGGATAGGTTGTCTTGTTTCTCTCGGCAGATATACTGTCAAAACAATAGATTACAATAGACAAGATATTTTCATGTAAGGTACTTGAACCCATCAAGTTAAACTCCTTCTTTTCCCTCATCGGTTTTATAGGATATGTTAATCATCTTTAAATTTTACAGACTTCGGCATACGTTACAACTATATGTGGCCTTAATGAATACACGTCTTTTTGGACTCGTCAAAAATTTTTCTCCCGTAGATCTTGAATTGCTCGGTTGTATTTGCTTGGAATCGAACTTACTTCGGCTCGTTTTGCAGGCCTCGAAACAAGTTTCAAAATGAGACTAAATACCATAGAAAATATTAAAATGGACCATAGTTAGAGGCTCAAGAAACTTAGGATAGTCTCAATGGGTTCACATACCTTGGTGTGGCAGTTTTTTAATGATGATATAAAATTTCATTCTCGATAATCATGATCGTCGACAAATGATCATTTGCCGACTGAACAATCTCAAAAATTGTTCGATCTCTCGCCTGACTCGATCTGTCATAACTCCTCCTTCTCAAAGTACAAAGATTTTCAAATCTATAGATGATGCTTTTCAACTCCTCTCAATGATGACTTTCAAAACAAAATTAGAGGCCCTCGAACTCAAAACTTAAGGATAGGTATCAGTTTGTGCACAAACAATACTTTACGCCAAAATCTCTTGTAAGAATATTAATTTCATGATTTTGGCACTATATGCACTATCTAGGGTTTATTTGAATAGTAACGTTAGTTGAGTGGATACACGTCGAATAAAAGTGGCAAGCATTCTGTCGGTTATTAATTTTTTTCACCAAAAATATGAGAAGGGATCAGTGGATACTGAGACGAAAATTGGAAGTTCATATTCCTCGCTGCCTTCCTAATCAATTTCCTTCAATGCTCCCGCCTTTTGTGATAGTGAGAAGAAATGAGAAAAATTTGCAAGAAAAAGAGAGAATCAAGCACATGAGTTGAAACACCGCAAACCGAGGTGACTTCGAACACTTGTTGTTTTGGCTCTTACTTCGACTGGTTCGCCCTAAAGTATCTTGCAGTTGCTCATTTGTAGGAAACGGCGTAGAGCTTTCGAATGCGCTAGAGCCAAATCAACAAGTTTCCGAAGTCACCCCAGTTTACGGTACATGTTTTTTTTTCATGAGATTTTTGTGGCATCAAAAAGTGCAGATACTCCGATAATCACAACCCAGTAGCAGATCGAGTCATTTTCGAGTAATCTGAGTTTGACTCTTATTATCTCTTCAGTGATCAAATGAAAAAAGAGGATAGTCCACGAATACCTGTCTATTTCCACTTTCCAAAACGATTTTTCGATGACGCTGAGGGTCGTATTGGTCCCAGGCTTCATATGCTTTCTATCTGTTGCGCCAAGTATGACTTTTCCTGCTCTTGGAGTAGTTGCATCCCTATTAAAAGAGAAAAAATCAATTTTCCACTGTCATGTAATCAATATCCTTCTTTTGAGATTATAACAATTGTGGAATTGGTCTCAATTCCAAAACGGTTCGATTGGACACGTCTTCTATTCTGCGTTTTCGTAAACTAAAAATTACCATACCCAATTAAGACACGATGAGCTCTACATCAGAAAACGATGGGCATCTTCATCGACAAAATTCCATTTTGGTTTTGGATTCATAGCGACAAATTGTATAATGAAACAAACGAAAAATTTACCTATTCATGTAGAATGTGAAGATGTTTTCCTTGATTACTTGTTGCTTGATGAGATTGTAAAAAAATGGAGTGACGTCTTTCCAGTTGGATTTACTCTCAAAAGCCAAACCGATAATACCATCAGACTTGTATTGAAGGAATGGAATCAATGGAATGCGCGTTGCTTCCATAAAGGTTTGGTTATCCAGTTTCACATGGGCCAACTGGGGACAAGCCAAAAGTTTATAAAATGTAATATTATTCTCAGTCGCTAAACTTGTATCAAGAGGGAAATCGTTACTTTTGATTCTTCCTCGTCAATGAACTAAAGCGAATTTCGCGCATGGGCTTATTTACTTACGTGAAAAGTATCCGTCGACAGTATTCCCTCCATCGAGATCCCGGGCATATTTATCTGCCTCCCATTGGGTATGTAAGATGATGATTTCGATCCGTCGTACCGATTATGTATTCCTAATTGAGCGATTCAATTAGAAAACTCATGGAATAAAATTCTTGATACTGCCTCCTTGAATAATTCTAACGACTGATGAGAGCAACCGATAATAGTAGATTTCGGTACAAGGGCGTGAAAACTTTTTTTCGCATACGAGTGATGGGTTTCCGGCCCGAGCCACAGACGAGGGTCGGAATCATCACTCGGATGCGAAAAACACGTTTTACGCCCCTGTGTCGAACTATATTTTTTGACAATGTGTGAGAGAAAGTCACCAAACTGTGCGCAAACTCAACTTTTAGTGCAGAATGTCAAAAGATTATTTTGAAGAGAGAGAATAATATAAAACTTACTGCACACGACTTCGGTCCAAGCGCAATGAGCCGAGGGCAACCAAGAGTCTGCCCAAGTTGTAGCGAACATCACATTGAACGTTTGAGCGGGAGAGCCTATCTGCATCTGGCCGTAGTACTCCCCCTGTGCGCATTTCAGAATATTTCAGAAATACAATTCAATCAAAGATTTCTATTTCAATTTTTCGATTTCATCAATGTACAATCTCTCATCAAATTAATATTTCATCAAATGAACATTCTAATGGAATGAATTTGAATTTCTGTGTCTGACGACTGTCTTTATCGATTGCAAAGAGACATAAATTTTTACACGAAGGGTCTTCTTGGACTTTTGTTGAAAAACTTGATTCTACATTTTAGGCTGAGTTATGAGTATATTGCACAGAATTTGTCAAGTAAGTTTGCAATTTTTAGAAGCACAAGATGGCTATAGAAAAATTTCTTCTGTTGTGAGATCAACTAATTTGAGAAACTTCTGGTTTAAAGAGTGTTGATTTGTAAAATACGATATTTACGTTCATGAACTTGAACAGATCGACGGTATCATTTGTCCACACATTCGAGCGCAACGAGTGTCGGAGAGATCTCTTGGCTCTTCCATTCAGTTTCGGCTCCGATTTGTAGAGATCGAATCTACAAAAAATATCACGCAAGTATTATGAAGTCGTAGAATCTTATCGTTAGTGAAATACGTCTTCGAGTGTGTTTCATTAGCATAACCAAATCGTTGATAATTCCTAATAACTATCGATTGATGTTATTTAGTGACCATTGCATCCTACATATGTAGTCGCATTGTCATGCGTTTGTTTTTGCCATGAAAACTACACGGTCTTGACAATTTTGTACAACAATGTGATCTCACTCACATGTATACATTTTTAATGTTCCCCTGTGAATATTACAGGACATATTATCTCTAATTGGAACTGAGATTGGCAAATGCTCGATTGGTACTTGAGTACGGCCAGTAAACAGCTTTTTTGGGCTTGATAATTGCAATCGGTCCCATTTAGTAAAAGAGGTGTTTTAGAAATGGGCGGGAAAACATCTGTTAACAGATGCTAATAATTATTGTATTACAGAAGTCAATCTCTTAGATACCGGTGGTGTGAATTATTCGAATCGACAAAATCGTGACACTTGCGCGCAACAGTGATATAGGATAAAAAAAAAGAAAAAGAGTTGCAACTCATGGGCAAATGTCGATTTACAGAAGTTATATCTTTTAACCTTCCATGAATTTTGTTTAGCATGATTTTCAGGTAATTAAAAAGCGGTCGTCTGCCCAGGAGTGTTCGAGTTTCGAAACACGGATTGGATTGAAACTCTGCCAATCGTCTTCTTTTAGCACAAAAAACGGTATCCGGAACCATAATGTCATGGCATCATCATTATTAATATACCTATCAGGATACATCTTTTATGTAATACACAGCAGTTATTAGAGAAGTATACTTCCACAGCTACTGTTGCTGACTACTGAAGCCTAAGCAAATGCTTGAGCTTGGATACATCATATTTTTGTGCTGAAAAGAGACGATTACCAAAGTTCCAGTTAATCGGTGAGACAAAGGTCGGATACCCTTCTGGTAAACAGGAACCAAGTACGTGGCCTCTTTCACATTCGAATTTGAAATTGAATCTCCATAATTTTCAATAAAACTGTATCTGTCGATCTCCTGGCTGTCAATATTACATTTTGATATTGAACTCTGAACTTGAGGAGCTGATGACTTTTACTACGTTCATAGTTTCATTATTCTCCAAATATGATTGAGTGGTGAACATTAAAAACTGGTCATTCTGCTATACTTAGCAGAGAAAAGATTTTCTACTTCCAAGTCTCCGCCTTGACAAGTTTGATCAATCGTAAATATGTTAGAAAATGGGACTTGTAAATCACGGGTTGGGAAGTCGAAGGTTCCTAGTACATATTTAAAATTTGTAAATGAATTAATAACAGGAATACTCACTCTATTCTCGCGTCCGTAAGAGCGACGAGCATGGAAAAAATAGCCAGGATCCATGTTTTCTCCATAATTTAACGATCTCGCCGTCGACAGAGAGCAAGACAATACGAGCTCAAATCAGCCTGCAGCGAGCGACTGAACGACGTCCACGAAGGGGAAAAAGGATATGAAGCTGCGGTGTCAAATGTACATGCCACTCTGACCTCCTCGTCGTTCCGCAACGGAATTTATTCGCCGGATCGCCGGGACTCCCCGGATTTTGTGCTCGTGGTGTATATCTCGGTATAATATCGCTTTGCCGACTCCAACTTCCGCCCCTTCCGTTCGACTTGGACTGTCAAGAGCGAAAGACTGCGAATCGAATGCAAACTCTTGGCGAATGAGACTCCTCTATGTCGCCGCGAGTTTTGAATATCGTCAACGGTGTGATTCTGTTTTTATTGAAGCTTGTTCGTCGACGGGAAAATGATCCAAGGGGAAGACGCGATTCAGAGAGAAAAGCTCCGATGAGGCTGTATGGGAGCTCTGTATGTTCGAGTTGATTGCGATTGTTTTGTGAAAACCGCGCCAGATGAATTTTATTACGGTTAATTGGGGTGTATTTCTGTGAAGGGTCCTGATGCCCCGTTGAACTTTCCTACTGACTATTTCGTCACATTTTTCGAATCGAAATCTATTCGATAATTGCGATTTTATGAGACTTGATTCTCTCCTACGGATCAATTGTGCTTTGAGCGTATTATCCCTTGTGTAGCATTTTTTCTAAAAATTGATGTAGCCCCTCGACATCCAAAGTTTCACATCTCTGCAAGTTGAATCGTTGTATTCGTATCCTACGTTAATTTATCCTACGTTAATATTTGAAAATTGTTACTTACGAGGTGATTCAACTCGACTATTTCAGTTTTATCTAAACTACTCACGTTAATAGTTCCACCAAAGCATCGCATTTACATTCTAAAACCCGCATCCTGAAATTTGGCTGTGCAAGATTTTTCATCTTGTGACCACGAAATGACTAATTTTCCACGAGAGTTGTTAGGATTTGATAAGTTAGCGCTGTAAATTTCATAAAATTGGAATTCTGATCTCACCAACAGTGTGCTTCAGTTTGATTATTCACTTTGGACGAAATCATTTGCGCAGAGCTCATCCTCAATTTATTCACTCCCCAATCACGATAATGGATGGTATTTTGGTGAAAGAAACAACTTTGAGAAAACACGACCCACTGACAGATGATAAGCACTCGACTAATGAGACTTGAATATTTTGGTATCCTCGCTGTTTGAGGGGCAAGCCTCAAAAAGGTCCTGAGGCGAAATAATTCTGAGGACGAAGCTCCGCAAATTTGAACCGTAGAACAGCAAGCTTTGCCAGTGGGGACACTCGGAAACCGAAAAAAGGAAACTTTGAAAGAAGGAAATATTTCATACCGAATATATTTAGATGGATTCAGACAGTTTTGCTAAATTAGCCCCAAGAAATGCCGGGGACATCAGACGGGTGATGTGGTTTCTGTGACCTTCCAACTAACTGAGTAGGACAAGAATCGAATTCAAGGACCAAAATTATTATGAAATCTCAGTTTTCAACAGAGGTCGAACGCAAACTTTCAAAATCAGCTTTTATGGTCGGGGTATCCGCATACATGGTCATTGTCGCGGAAACTCGCAAATTCCATGTAATGTCCTCGCGTTTCGACAGGAAAGCTCAA
Source organism: Eretmocerus eremicus (assembly GCA_030522705.1). Taxonomy (NCBI): domain Eukaryota; kingdom Metazoa; phylum Arthropoda; class Insecta; order Hymenoptera; family Aphelinidae; genus Eretmocerus; species Eretmocerus eremicus. The sequence continues at coordinate 7,664 of JAPYYZ010001276.1, forward strand.
AACCACTCCATAGACATTTTTCCCCACGCTTTTTATATAAATATAATGGGTACTAAAGTTTCAGGATGATTGGTGGAGCCATCTTTTTTTATATAGAATAAACGAGGGTGTAAATGTCAGTTCCGTGGACACTTTCCATTTGTGTTTTGCCTTGTTTTCTGCCTCTCGTCTTGAAATGATGAAAAGAATCACTATGGCAACGTTTTCCTCTTGTAGCATTATGGTATTAGACCGACAAATTTCCATAGATTTGATGATGTGTCTGAGCAAAGTGCTCCTACGTATGTGATGTGGGTTTCATGTCAGTTCCGTGGACACCTTGTAACAATTTGGTAATCTTTTGTAATCTTTTGACGAGAAAACAATATTCTCCCATCAAAAGACATCAGATACATTTCGTAGTAATTTTTCTTAGAGGAATACGATTGTACTATGAAATCTAGGCGGTGAAGTCGCCGCGTTAATTCCCATGGTCGTGAGAGCAATAAACGTGAGTCTATGGAATCGAGCAAAATCTGCAAGTTTCCGCAATAATGCCCATATTATACACGTTGTTCAGGATCAAAGTGGACTAACAATGATTTCATTTTCCGAACTTCATGGATTTCGGCTCACTGAGATGAAACAACGTATCGACAACGTCTATGAATCCTTTTTTTGAGATAGGAAACTCCTCAAAGATGAAAGAAAAATTTTCATGAGCAATCGTTCTTGTTTCGGAGTTTATAAGAAGCTTCGAACCTCACTTTTTCCATTTTTCAAAAATGGACTTATTCTTAGTCTACTTTGGCCCTGAACAACTCATGTATAGCACTCGAGAGATATATAATAAAATAATCCAATTCAACGGGAAGTGAATAACTCGGTGTAATCACAGTGCGGTTCAATTTACGCAGCATCAACGTGTAACCCGATAAATGAGCACGTCTTTCGAGGCAAGTTTTGCTTAGAATGGAGGGAAACTACAATTTTTGATGTGCCTAATAAGAAATCTTCCCGAAAAAGTAAAAATACTTATTAATGTGAATCTTCAGACTAAAGGTGATCTGTTCAAAGAGATCGTAGGAATCATGCACTGGAAACGATCGACTCATTTTCTCGTCGCAATAAATCGACAGCAGAATATTTTAAGCTGAATCAAGATCGATAAGTATCTGGATCTAGAATTCTTCTTTGCCCACTTGTGGATGACGTTTCGAGGCTCGCACAGAAACATCTTACTCAAGAAATTTCCAGGCTTTCTTTCCACACAATCGATACCCTTTGCGGAGGAAGCGCTGGAAATTCATTGCAAAACAGGTGGAGGACTGAAATGCAGATGACTCGATGGAAATTTATGAGAAAACGATCCTCTTGATACGCCTTTAACGAAATTACCGTGAATTTTTCATTTACCAACTCGAGAGCGTGGACTACCGGCGTGACACCTAAGACAATTCAATAAAATTCTGAAAGTCACGCCATAAAAAATTTGATCGTGTTTCTCAGTATTTCAATAAGCCCAAATTCGTGATGTATCGAACGAGATTTTTACAATTACACAACTCATTTCATCAAGTCAACTTTCGATATCACGTACTTCATATATTTGGCATAACTACCTATCTAATGCAAATTCCACTCAAGTTTAGCGAATTGGGCAGATTGCTAAATGTGTTTGAAAGTATTGACATGATATATTTGAGAAGGTTCAGTACAAGGATCAGTCTGAAGTCTGCGCATCGATTTGTGGAAACTAAGAGTAACCATCAATATTGGAGTGGTGCAGAAAAATCCTAATTCCTTAACATCTACCGAAGTAGATTATTGACGAATCACAAAAAGTCGCAGACTGTTAAATAGAGCAAGCCACGGAAGTTTCCAAGATTGGACTACCGTTGTATTAAGTTCAACTGAAAATGATTTTCTCAAAATCATTATCTGTTTCGAAACAAGAATACAAGTCAAAGAGGTCTAGAAGGCAAAAATGGATGCAGTACATTGATTTTGTTTGACAAATATTTATTATTTTCCACTCTTCCACTCTAATCGCCGCTGTACATGTTTTTTCTCCAATATGTTCGTGTGAGGAGAGGTTTTGCTAGATTGAGCTTCACGAAAGCATCGGGCTTTCATCTCCGACTAATATCGACCTTCATGATACTGGGTACAGATAAGATTATGGAAAATGTGACATGGTGAATGGCTAGAAAATCGCGCAATGTTATCAAAACGATTCTATTTCTTGGTGGCAGGAGAAAAAGATTCGTGGTCTTCTTCGCTCAGCTCAACATTGCAAACCTCTCGCGCAGTTTTTCAAACCAGATTTACATCAGATGGAATGTTTCAATATATGTGCAATGATGTAAAAAATAAATCTCAATCCACATGTCTAGCGACGACTTTACGCCACACATCTACGAAGAATCAAAAGAGAACGAAAACCGAGGTAACCGAAAAAGTGTCTTCTGAGAATATTTTTCTCCGTAATCAAAATTGCCCTCAAGTACTTCTAGAACGTTCACAACGTACCACAAATTATGATCTTATAAATCAAAATTGAATAAAATAAAAACAAAATATTACGAGTTACATTCAAGTACGTCTACAAGTGTTAATATTGGATATTCGTCTCTAAATCTACGATTTCATCATTTAATAAAAATGTTCTGCGTTCGAGGCTCGAAGCCCCGAACTCATCACGCGGTTTGAAAGTTGACCAAGAAAATTTTGAGTCGAAACCAGAGGGGGTTCGACCGACTCCTTGGAATTGATTCTCTGATATGATCAGAATGAATTCCAAAATGCAATACGAAATGATGTACAAAATATTACGGATCTCGAATCATTTGTACCACGACTGTGATCAAGACTATCCTTACATTTAGTATTATGCAGTAGTGAGATTTCTCTGTCTCTGTCAGTGGTGACAGTAATGATAGAATTCGAACATCGCATTCGTCACTCTTGGGATTTCCTCATCAACTACGCATCCATTACTTCTCATATACATATAACATATTCTCATTCATAGGTTTCGGATCCTCGAAAGGTTCAAGTTATGCAGTAGTGAGAATCTGTAGAGGAGATTAGGTCTAAAATCGCGCGCTTCTTGACGGAAAATACATGATTATGCACCATTGGTCTCTGCTTCAACAGCTGCAGGTTTCTCATCAAGCTTTGCTTTCTTTGGCGAAACAACATCTTTTGCAGCCGCATCATCTGTCACATCACCACCCGTCGATTTCCTCTTTATACTGCAAACATCAGCTGCAGCATCTGTTGATGAGAATAAATTGTAACAGGTTACTTTTTGATCAAAATTTCACTGTTTGTAAAACCTCTTCAAATACAATTCAAAGTTTTTTGCTTTGACAAATGATAAATAACTCAAGCAATCATTACTTAGCCCCAGTCATGAAATTTGTGTCTCAACTTCGGAATGCAGAATTTTTCAGAAAAATCAGGGAGAAAGGACATAAAAATAATTCAGTGAGATGCCACTTGAATATCTGGATTTTAATCAAGAAATGAAACACACACAGATGAAATCAAAATCCAACATACCTGTAGAGTTACCGTTGGTGGAACTACCATTGGTGGAACTTCCATTGGTGGTCTCAACTTCTTTCTCTTCAGATTTCTTCTCCTCATCAACGCCGTTTTCCTTCGATTCCTTGAGGTCACCATTGCCATTCTCAGAAGCTTTTGAATCTTCATCTACTTCCTCAACTTTGTTGGGAACTTCCTTGGTAGGTGTGTCTTTCTTCACCTCCTTTTCATCTTCAACAACCTTCTTCTCAGGTGTGCTGGCAACTTTGGTTTCTCTGCAAAATAAAGTAAGCAAGAGAGTATTAGAGTGGATTCATGGAAAGAGAGGTGCACTTATGTTGAAATATTCACAATTTCATGTTGTATTATTGAAAAGTCCAAAATTCCCTCTATAAGATATAGCCTATGGGAGAGTATCCACACATTTCAATAAACATTCTTGTGAGATCTGATGATTGAAGGAACTACACACTTTCAGTGGTATTTGCTTTGGCAAAAGTCACAATCATGTAGATGATGAATAGTGTAGAGGTAATCAAGGAGAATTAGGATTCATGTTTGTGGAAAAGATTCAAGAGAAATTAGATGCATTAAGATCATTCTACTTTCAGTTTTCCTTAGGAGATAAAGGATCACTGTCCGAGATATTCTATTCAATTGATTAGAATCAATATTTGATTTGGTATTCATATCCAACCAGTAAAAATCTCTCATGTATTAAAATCAATGTAAATAAAAATGCAAGTCTAAACTTGGCGACAAAGACAAAAGTATAGAATTAATTACAATATTCAAAGAAACGGCTCAATACCACATTGAATAAGGCCAAGAAAATTGTGAAGGCAAATCATGACCATGATGTATATTGAATGAACAATCTACAATTGTGGTCAATTGTCTTTATTTCCTTTTTGACAGCAACGAGAAGCTAAGGGATTTGAATGATTAGATGATCATTAGCTCATCCAGATCACAAACAGAAAAAACAATTAAAAAGGCACGACTGAGCCGATTCAGACACTCTTGTCTGGGTCCATTTCATCATCATAGCCGATGAAATACTGAACGTAAATGCTAGGTCAGAGAGAGAGAGAGAGTTCTGCGTGATATAGTCGTGATTGCATTCATGATGCTGACCAAGGCAAGATTCCCACGAAATTCTCCTTTGCTTATCCAACTGCAAGGCCGATCCGAACGGAAGACCGAAGCGTAATTCAAGATCAGTGCGCGACACTTGGGTTTGCCGCTTTCGAGCTTCGATTGCGAAAATCACACACAATCAAGTCGTAAGAGAAGTGTTGCTACAAGATACTCAACACCACCCGAGTTGAAGCAAGCAATTCGACAGCGGTATACTTGGTGCAAGTTTTTCATGAGCGACAAAAATGATGAAGGGAAAAATCCCCTGAACGCGATAATATTCTAGGATGTTAGAACTCCATGGACAGCGGTGTTTGAGCGAGTATTTAGGGGTACGCAAACATCGTCCCACAAGTTTTTCGAACGCTCATTACGCAAGTACGACGTGAGCGAGTGGTTTCCTCGAAACTCCGAGAAGAGGTTCGAAATAACGTGTCGACACGTGGAAAAGTCGTCGCGATAAAAACGTGGCCAGCCTAGTCGCTCGGCGCCGCGCCGATCAATGAACCAACGGCAATAACGCGTATGTGGAAAAACGGGGGGGAGCAACTCGCCGAGGGCATCGGAGCTATATATCGTCTGCCCTCGCTCGATTCATCGGCATCGCGCACATGCATACGAGCACGGCGTCTCCGTCGTACACCCATATACCCAGTCTCTCCGTGCGCGAAAAAAAAGCACTCGATCAAAGTGACTATTTGCGGCGTCGGCGAGCCGTGCAACAGAGCATACAAAAGCCGGTCGCTCGCCGGCGCGACGCTCAAACCGTGCACGAAACCCCCCGACGAACCGAAAGTCTTGCCAGCGGCATGCCGGAACAGACGCCCTCAGTGGCGCCGCCTCGCGGTAAAAACTTTCCCGCGCGCGCACGCGTCTCCCGTGGAAATCCGTAGCGCGGACGCGGCGAGCGAGTTTTCCCCCCCGTGAAAATCGATCCTCCGACCAAACTCGCATACGCACGCAATAGCCTCGACGACGCAACGCGTGGTAATAATACGAATCGTCGAGGGCAGGCTGTTGCGCGGCTCGAAAACAGGCACGAACAGGTCTCGCGGGGCACGTGCTGAGAGAGCGGGGGGACGCCGCGTCTCTCTTCCACGTAGCGCGAGACGCCGGCCGGCCGGCGAGAGCGTCCTTGGCTCGCGGAAATCGATACGACCCGGAGCGTCGTCGCCTGGACGACGGCGACCCCGTCGCGAGTGTCTGTAACGCGCGCTCGAGCCGAACCGGATGTCGCGGAGAGAGGAACAAAGGAACAATAGCACCAGGTGCTAAGTCTCCACGAGGAGTACTCACTTTGTCTCGACGTCTGCCATCTCGACGACTGAATATACTAGCACTGGTCGAAGGGTTAGGAGATTCGGACAGGAACTGCCGGTGTACGAATTCACTTGGCGAGCGACACACTGATGCTTCTGCACTGGAGGCGCGAGCGGAAGAGGATCGTTTCGGCGCGGCTGCGAGACTGCCAAGTGCCGGCCCGGAGACGCCGCCGCCGCACAATTCCAGGAGTAGGGGTAGCCGGCCCGACCCACACAGTCAACGCGGGACTCGTCTGTGCAGGGCACGTGAGTTTGTGTGAGTTGAGTTTCTCCCCGCTTTTTTGGCCGCGCGGGCTGCGCGCGCATCGCTTTTATGGCACAGCGCCGACGATTTAATTGCCGGGACGCCGTGTGTCGTAAACGCGGCCATCCGCCCGCCCCCCCCCTGCCCCTCGTCCTAGTTTCCCCCTTGACGCGCCCCCTCGCCTATGCGAGGCTCATCTTTGCGCAGCGGGACGCCGCCGTCGGATTTCGAGAGCTCACCGATGCGTTGGCATATATATATACATGGTTGGTGTATATACCTTGCAGGTTTTGCTCGGCTTGGTGGGATGCGCAGGATGCGACAGGAGCGTCTGAAGGATTGGAATGACTATTCATTCATCTTTTTTTTTCAAATAAGTTTCGTGTCAGCGACAAAACGTCACAGACCGTTCACTGCGTAGCTCAAATTTATGATTGATTTCGTTGCTGAATGAGTAGTGAGTGAAACAAGGTGAGTTTTATTTTTTCGCAATTGCAGGTACCCGAGCAGATGAAGGATCAGGAAAAGTCGATCAGACCATTCGGCTGAACATTTTTATATTAGATATTCACAGCAGCCAAGTGGGCCGTTGAAACTACGGCTACGTCCCTGTCGGGAAGGGGTGAAATCGGGTGAAATGATGGACAATGAGCTTCCATCTCGGCTTCCATGCATTGATACATATAGGTATAGAGATTGTGATGTCGGGGAGGGTTTGGGCTCGGATTTCGAGATATTTTTCCGTGATTTCGACCTCCAGTAACCTGTCACGGGTGGAGGTTGACGTTGCCGATGATGATCATCGGGATGTGGCGAGGGGGGAACGACCGGCCGGCGCGCGCAACCTTCAAAAGCGCCGCTAATGCGAGAGTAGAGGGCGCTATTTTTAACAATGCCCGCTCATTTTTTTTTCTCACAGATCGGAGATGAGATGCGCTAGCGAAGCGGGAGAGCATAACGGAAAACTTGTTCCATTCAATATCCTTGACCGCCCTCAACGGACATCCGTAACCTCTTCTCACAACCGCAGAACGTCTTTGGCACCAAGAAAAAGTACGGGAATCATAACGTCTACGATGCGCGCGAGTTATTCGATTGATCCAATCTCAATGTTCTGTGAACGACGGTTACAACCCACCGCGCTTTGCGCTCTATAGTCTTGGTATTAAATGATTATGTGTCAGATCTCGCATTGATCAATTTTTTAACAACCTTTCCCAACATATGTATAGCTAGTTACCTTGAGCCTACACCAGCCTAACTATTTTAACAGATCGTTATTACGGTACCCTCATACTGAAGTCGGATCAAGTCGCTAACTGACGATCTTTGCGTTCAATAATGGACTTTTTCGATTGATGAAATTACGTGATGTTATACGAGTATTGCAAACGTTGTGGCTGAAGTTTACCATCATCTTAGCATATACCGAAAAGCATACGGAGCTTTTCGAGTGTATCCAGAATGAAACATGGAGTGGGGGTGAGCTTTCGCTTCTTGCATGCAGTCATATATCGAGCTTTTACACTAGCGCAAGCTCGACTATCACACATGCGCACACACAGAGCTCGACGCTCGTATGATGGCCTCGACCAAAAAGTGCTCTCTCTCTCTCCCCCCCCTTCTCTCTCTCCCTCTCTCACTCACTCACTCATTTACTCTCTCACTTACTCACTCACTCTCACTTACACAAACACACTCAACACGGACACACACAAGATGCGGCTCGCCGGCCGGCTCGCGGGACGACGTTCTCGAAGCTTCGCCGGCGCCGGCTTTCGTTTCCGGCTCTTTATATATATAGCTATATATACTCACGGCCCGCGTGTGGGTGTACACTAACACATATGTGTATATACCCATTTCACACCTGCACGCGGCGCGCGCTTCTTCAG
>JAPYYZ010001277.1:0-15793 GCA_030522705.1 Eretmocerus eremicus
AGGGGACGGTCAGTGCACCATAGCGAAAGGAGTCGGAAAGGAGTCCGTGTGTCAGATAAGTATTTTCTGCAAATATTTCCATTGACAATTTTTTTTTCCTGATGGACTAGAAATCTCCATCTATAATCTCTCCTTCTTGTTTAATTCAGCTTGTTTTTCTGTGTCTTATCCACGTTTCTTACTCTCTATACTGTTGATTCGACGGAGAGAGAATAGTTATTCGTAGGCAAAACTAAAATCTATGGAATAAATTTCCTTCTCATCCGAGACAGGAGTTGCGGGGCAGCTAATGATCCAATATGCTTTGGCTTCCAGATACTACTGGAAGCAGTCTTTCTCAGAGTAGTTTGATCTCGCGTTAGTCAGAAGACGATCATTCGATGCCGGACAAATACACCGTGAGCACCAAGCTCGTTACTAATTCTATCCGTGCATGACGATTGTCATGATCGCTTTGTATGGCACAATATCTGTCTAAAAATATAGAGTTTTTACGACACTCCCCATCCATGACGCACTTTTGCATCGAGTCTCGGCAGTGGTCTGGGAAATCATAACAGACTTCATACGACGTGCATTTCGTCTCGTTCATTGTCTGGCAAAGTTACCATACTTTTTGTGGCATTTCAAAATCATACCTGTAGTATCAACGAAAATTTCCCGAGTGGTCTGCCAAAACTCAACGGACATTTCGCGAGACTTCGCGTCATTATTCTGGTCTTGGTTGAGTTTCAGGAGAAGTCTGGCTGGGTGAACTAGACTTGCCGCGAAAGGACCAAAAGTCTTGCAGAATCTCCTAAACGAGACCATTTCCGAGATTTTCATGGAGACATATTTTCCCCGTTTTTTGCAAGACGATTTTTTATATGGGTATGGCTGATTTGACTTTCAAGATACTCGCAGTTGCCATACTGCGAGAGATGATTGCGAGATGGATCTTGATACTACGATCGTTCTAAATCTGTAGAGTGACTCCAAACGTCGAGTGGTGCAGTATTCTCTCTAAACTAGTGACAAGTCACTCGAACGGGTTTAGATAGACGAGATCGAGATGCTGAAAAATGGAACAGACACTGGTCCGAGATGAGTTTAAGATTTCAAACAAATCAGAATTTAGCCCTCTCGAAATATACTTTTTTTATCATAATTTCATCAAGAGCACGTATTTGCGACTAATGAGAGATTTTGACTTCGCACTATTTTAATCCTCTGCAGATCATTTATAGACGTTTTGGAAATCATCTGCAACTAGTTTCTATTCCATTTTCTCAGCATCTCGAGCCTCGATACCAAGATCTAAGCTCATTTCACAATCATCTCTCGCAGTATGGCGAAAGTTTATTGAAAATGATCTAAATTATCCATATTTGAAATATATCAATTTTTTATGTTATTTTCACTGCAAATTTTTTGAACCGAAGAGAGTCGAGAATTAAATCACGCCATGTAATAACTACATAAAATGCAAATGTACTGTAGAACATCTTTGGGGTTTATCTTTTTATCCTTGAGTTTACTTGCTCTAATCACGCATTTTGGATGAGAGTGTCTCGAACACATGTTACACTGTATCGAAAGCTTACCAATTTCACAGTTGCAATACAAACAACGATGCTCTGTATTCGGCGCGCCTCGAAGGATTGTCTTAGCTATATGATCGCGGTAAGCGTTTGGGTCAAAAGAAAACTCGAACTGTCCATTCTCTTGATTATTTTTCGTCATCTCGAATTCCTTCTTCGCGCCCCAATGTTCGGCATAACAAACTGTGATTGGGCCACAATTGAAGCCATCTATCTGCAATGGACGATGCTCAATTGTAACTTTTTTCCACTCTATTTTTCGCAACGGGTAGAATGACGAAGTAGGATCGCAACGATCTAAGAACTTTTCCCAGGCATTGTAGACTCCATCATCTCCGCCACATTTGTACGGATCGAGTAACATGATTTCTCTTTTTTCTACATCTACAACTAACAGACGCCAATGACTCACTGCAGAGTACGGAAGCAGTATTCTGTTTTTCAACGGTCTGGAATAACCGAATAACCTTCTGCCAATTTTCTGTAGCACCCGCTTATCCCTATCACCCCCTATCATCCAACGTGTATCATCTGTTCCGATATGACACACATCTTCCCAGCCTTCTATGAGTAGAGATAAATACGCATCAATCGTCTGGCCGTCTATCCATTCTCCTGGACGTAACTTGGCTAAACTTGAAACATTGACAGAGAATTTTTTCTGACTCGGACTTATAGAACATGATGAAAAGTATTCCCCAATGATGAGTCCATGACAACTGTCTTTCACTGTTCGCACAAAAGTACCATAGTAGTATTGCAGTTCACAAACAAGCCCATTGGGATATGTTGCCAATTTTTTCTCCTGTGAATCATAATTTGAATCCGGACAAGAGATATTCGGCTCTTCCACTTCGACTGGTTCGGTAGTTTTGTTGTTTTGCTCCAAAATTTTCGTCACCTGTGACTCCTCATAGTCCAAATTTTCTTCGTCAGAAATTTCGACATTATCTATTACATCCACAGGTGTTTGCGTCGCGAATGATTCACGCAGAGTTTGACGATAGTTTACATATTTTGCACTCGAATACTCTGGATTTTCTTGAGACTTTAGTCGTTTATGTGTATTCTCTGAATCCTCAATTTCACACGCTCTCTTCTTCCCCTTTGTTGTGATAATTTGCCTTGTGTTATTCTGACTCTTTTTTCTATTTTTTGATGATGATTTTGCTGATGAATTAGCATTTTTTTGGGATTTGTTTCCACTAGTGGTTTTTTTTTTAGATTTCGCAACCATCCTTTTCAAATTACGAGCTTGGGCGTAGCCATGAGATTTTTGATGACCAAACTTGGTCGTTGTTTTATCCCACCCTTCTTCAATATCAGAATTCGCAGCTTCTTCAATATCAGATTCTGCAGCTTCTTGAATAACTGGATATTTTATGGCTCTGAATTGATCTTTTCTCATGGGCTTCTTCAATCCGACGATAGCTAAGGCTTTCTTCCCAGAATCTTCAAGCTCGCGTACTCTGTCTGCCACGGAAGCAGTGGACTCATTGTGAAGTTCTGTTTTCTTTTTCTTTTTGAAGTCACTCTCTATATATGCATTACTCATGCGAGAAATTTTACAGTCAATTAGCTTTAAATCCCCACCTCCCCACATAATCCAGTATGGCATCCAATGTGTGACTATGTGATCTAGCACTTTGGGTGCATAAAAGTCATTTTTTGGCCCCGTTAAATTCCTCTCGTCAGCGCTGATGCTAGCTTGCATTTCTACTACCTTCGTATTATACTTCTGCCAAAACTTAGAATTGCGATAAATTGTGTGATTATTGTACTTCTCAGACATTTCTACTTCAGTTAAGTCAGGCTCGCGTTTGTTCTGAGCAGCAAGTTCACGATCCTTCAGCTCTTTTGAGTTTACCTGTAGCATTTTTTTAATGTCTGTTAGGCACTTAGTCACCGTCTCTTCCTTTTTTGCCAGTGTAAGTGTACATAGATTTTCAAATACTACATCTACTGAATCAAAGCCCCTACCAATGCACAGAAGTGCTACAAATTCCATGATGACTTTTTTGCATTGCTTACCCTGCTTAGTCGTGTACTCTTTGAAGTTTTTATCTAGGGCCTTGGAAACCAACTTCATGAAGTGGGAGAAGCAGATCTTTAGTAGAATAAAACCATGCGGTGGCTCCTTACCTGTTTCGCAATAATCGAACATAATATCTAAATACTCATTAATGCTTATACTGCCATTCCAAGTCGCAAGAAACGCGTGAATATGTGCCCATGACCAGTCAAAGGTGAAAGCTTTCACTCTCGAGAAAGGTTTACCATCTAAACGATCTACAAAGTACTTATACTCGCGGAAAAATGCCTGAATCGAGACAATATTATGATCACATGTAATTTTCATTGCAAGTGTCACTGCTGCTTTCGTGTGTCTGTACATGAGGCTGTGAAGCAGTATTCTCTTCTTCGGCAGTCCGGGAATCGGTCGAATACCAGGACCTGTCGCATCTCCAAGTACTACCACGTTTTCTTCGTCAAGCAGCGTCATGGAAGCATCTTCAGAGTACATTGTAGCCGTGAGAGGGATTCCGGCAGTTCTTAAAAATTGATCTTTTTTGCCCAACTGTTTCAATAAAAGTCCAAAAAGATCATTAAGGTCCTTCGATTCCAACATTTCACGCCCCGCAATATGGGCTTCGGATTTGATTTTTGCAAGAACCATATAGTTACGTACATGTTGATAATGTCCGTCATGGGCCCATTCGGTCTTCATACTATCTATCAATTCACTCAACACTTCATATGGGCTACGATTTTTCAACTGCTGGGCCAGTAATTTTCTCTCTTCCCCTCGGCATTGTCCGTACCCGCGAATTTGCTTGATATCGTCATGAACATGAGTGATCTTAGCATCGCTTCGCACTGTCAATCTCGAGGTAACGCCAGATACGTCTTGTACATGAAATCGAAAATTTTGCTTGTGACCACCTGTTACACATTTCGCGTAGCATGTAATACTTAAGTTATTATTGAACCGAAGCGAATATATGCTGAGACTGCACGTGCATTGTTCCTCTTCAAGCATGATGTATCGTATTAGCTTCCTAATTCTGTGTGGATCTTTAAAGCGATATCCTTCGGACAGACATGGAGCATTAAGATCGAAGGCCGCTAGTTCTTCTTTGTACTTATTTCTGGTTTTTTGAAGCATTTTCACATCTTCTTTCAGTTTCTCTAGTATGCGTTTAATTTTGACCGATACTCTCAAGTCATCGTAATTACAATCGGAATCATCATCTACATGGCCAGAATTATAATCATCTGATAAATTTTCGTCATCCTCAAAAGGTTCCTCATCTATATCTGATGGATATTGTCCATCCTCACTTGGAATAAAATCATAATCAGTCGATTGCGATACTACAGAATCCTCTTTCTCAAATTGATCGTCAACGACATGCGTTATGTTCTCTCTCTGAAAATCATTTTTCTCGCTGCATTCGTGACTTTTCGTATTATTCATTCTCGCAGATTCTGGGGCTTCGCATGACATTGAATTCGAGTCGGTGGGAGTCGTGTGCTGATGCAATTTGAGGTCTGTTTTGGCTGGTTTCTGTAGTGTTATAGATAGAGACTCTGGTGAGGGTACATCATCTACCTGATTGATTTGATCTTCGCGCTGCCTATTCGAAATTGTTGGCACGATTGGTTCATATAGGGTTACAAGTGTTGATGCGTCATCTGGCTCATAGATATCGACATTTACTCCGTCTGCAACGGTGGGCTCTAAGTTGGGAAGATCTTCGGTTACATCGAGCTTCGGGAGAATAGCCTCTCTAATTTCAACCAATTTCGGTAGATCTACTACAGAGTTGTTCTCATCCAATTGCTCGAGAGTTACCCGAGATCTTTGGTTCCGTTGAGAACATTTTTCCACACTCAATTTGCGTTTTCTCGTTCTATTAATAGTGCAGGGTTGTTCAAACTGTCTAGTTTCGTGTAATGTCAAGTTTGAGTCAATTGGGGTCATGTTCTGGCGCTGTGAATCGATGGGCTTCAAGGGAGGAAAATCTTTGGTTCTATCGAACTTCGAAACGATAGCTTCCCTACTTTCAACCGATGTCGGTACCCCACGCTCGCCTTTATCAACTAAAATATTCCAATGCCCAGATTGTTCGGGAGGCCAAAAAACTATGTTTAAATGCACTTTATTGCGTGATTCGCGGCTTATCGGACAAAGATAAATTACATCGCCACGGTTCATGGTTTGCCAAGGGCTGCATCCTCGAAATAGATCTACAGAAACCCCGAAAATGCGAGCAAAAACTCCCAACTCAAAGTCGGTCCCGAACTCTCCGGGCGAACCCATCCTCGCCTTGTATATATCCCGATACCCTTCTGGATTTTTGGAGAAACGTTCTTTAATTCTACTGCCGTCATCTATCATTGACATCAAGAGATGTTGCCAATGTTCGTCCCAATGTTCGCAAATATGCTCTACTATCAAAAGACGATACCTCAAATGAAAATCTTCTACACCGTGTAAAATGAACGACATAACTCTAAACAAACAATTTCCATCGCCCAGTACGTCAATGATCTCATAAAAGTACTTGGAAATTGGCCCTTTTACTGATCGAATATCATGCTTTGTCTTTGCACAACTCTTTTCCATACCGGCAGATACTATATCGGAGAACGAAGGGTTTGTTGACTTTACCGATAGCGCTTCAGGAGTAACATCATAATTGGAGAGAGTGTCTGATGCACTATTTATTTCAGTAGTAGAACTAACCTCGTATGCAGTCGATACCGTTGCTGAATCGTGAACACCGCCCTCATTCTTGATCTGCAACTTTGTCCTAAAGGCTGCCTTCAGTGAACTGTTTTGACTATGCCAGTTGTTCCTGATTTGATAATGCCATTTGACCGGATCTTTAACCTTGTACAAAACTGCCAGCTGTAAATTGAGTAAATTCGTGGTACCTAACTGTGCCGTGAGATAGATGATTTATCGCGATCATTGAATACTTCGTGAATTTATACTTTGCGATGTTCATTTCAAATAATCAATTGGCAATAGTTCAATTTCTTTGATTGAATTCTCGTCGAAGCAGCGAAATTTCGTGTCTGATGTACTCAATGATCTTAGAATTGAATGTGAACGAGTCACTCAAGTCCCGGGTAACCGATTATTTTAATGGCGGAGTCACGTTACGCCGACGCAGGCATTGCTAAATTGTTCGGTCAGGAATGAGTATGTTTCAGATCCACATACGCAGATTCACTCCAATAAACTTGTAAGGTGTCGAGACGAGCGTTGCGATGAAATCGATTACGGTAAATCAATATAGATAGGAATTATGATAGGATGGTAATTTTTACCTCAATGACCGTACCTCAATGTTTTGTCTTTCTTGATTAATTTCTTCCTCGCACAAAATCTGACAAAAAGGAGAACGAGATCTCGTATTTTGACTTAAAAATGCTGGATTTTTATGAAGAATGTACCTCCTGAGCGTCAAAATATCGACATTATCTGTACGCAGCATCTTACTCGGCTCGGCCCGAATCCATTGCTCGAATGCGAAAAAATGTTCTGTGAAGTTTTCTCGTAATATACTATTTTGGAGATCTATGAGTGAAAGACGAAAACTAGTGTGAAACTTATACTTCCGCGCACAAAGTGTCGATGGATTATATTTTTGCTCGTATATGAAAGCTGAAGCGAAGGTTCAAACAAAGTTTCAAGTCAATTTACGCCGTGTCGGTCGTATGCAAATGGAGGTTTTCGTGAATCTGCAATGTGTTTCCTCACTGCTCAATTATAGATTTACGCCTTCGTGATGAGTAGTCGTGCACGAACATCCGTTTGTCACCTATTGCTTATAATATACTAATAAATAATGAGCATCTCGATGAACATGCTTCACTTGATCCTCTTCAAAATGTGAAATATATGCGGTCACAAACTTTTCCGCGCAGTTTTTGTAGATTTGTCATAAGAGAAAATGAGAGAAATGGGAGAACGGATGGTTTGAATTGACCCAAAGTACTCCCGAATTTCAAATCTTACTCTGAGGCTATTCTCAGTTTTTTTTTTCAATTGTTATAACTTGACTACGTCGAGTCTTACTTCCCGCGGGCAGTATTATCGCGAGGTAAGTAGCTTTCTGAGCCTTGGAGATTGAAAACGAGTATAGTCTCATCTCGAAGTTATAAGCTAATTTTCATATCTGAAGTCTTGAGGAAAAAGTAAGAAGCAGATCATTTTCGAAAATTCTTCTTCGGCTGAGCTCAAATGGCGCAGACTTCGTAAATCGGAATAATCGATGAAACCAGTTTCACCACATGCTTTACTCTCCCCGTCACAAGTCGTAAATGTTGAACAAGACGTTCCTTCGCACTTATCGAAGTAAATTGTTATCTTGAAAGCATTTCAAGGCGCACTGAAAACTTTACCTATAGTCGAGACGGAGCATAAGTCAGTGTCTTACGCGGAATGGGTGACGTGTATTATGAAAGGCATTGATGGATACACTCCTCCCTTCATTTGAATTTGCATGAAATCTTGTTTTCGTTGACCTCCAATAGTTCGGCTTTACTCGGCTCAAACGGTAAATACTTGAGCTCACTTTGAAAGGCTTGAAATCGAGGATCGGGATCGATAATATGAGTGCGCTACATGAGGCGGGACGAACTCATGTAGCGTGCAAGGGGCGGAGGAACCGTGACTCCGCGGTGCAATCCGCGCGCGCGCTGTTCACGTCTGTTCATCTTCTGTTCACGGCTGCACACCGGCCGCTCGCGCTCTGTCCAATCTGACTCGGCGGGCCGCGCGGAAAGCTGCGCGGCGGTGAACAGACGATGAACAGACGTGAACGGCCGTGAACAGAGCTGTGCAGAGCGGGCGCGCAGAAGGTGTGCAGATTCGTGGCTAACCTTCGCTTGAAATAAATTTTCAAAGCTGAGAAACCTTGCGGAATATTGAGATGAGTTGAAGACAGAGGCTCCGATACTTTGTATCGATAATTTCAACATTCAATTGCCCAGAGAGGATTTTGTTACACCATAACCTACGTGGTGGGCTTTAATACAAGTCAACAATATATTCGATTAATCATAAATTAAAGCATAACGGAGGCTCCGAAAAAGTGCTCATGGTACTTGAATGCGCTCTCGATCGATTCTGAACACTCTCCCGTTCGTGATAATAGAAGAGAACTGAGAGAAAACTTTCTGGAAAGTCATTTAAAGACAATTGAGCTTGGATGAACGCCTCTGTTTTTTAATATTAACTATCATTATGAATTCTCCAAAGTCCGAATCACACTCCAGCTATAGATTTCGGTAGCTCGATTTTGGCAGATGCACTCGGATTTCGTCGCAAGTCGCCATGCTTATCTCGCGCAAAATGTTCCGGTGGATGTCCTATAGAAATTTTAGAATTTTGCATGCAATTATTTCCACCTTAGATGATATGTACGACGACTCGCGTTTGCAGGTAAGCTACCTGCACAATTTCTTCTCAGATATGTTTCGATTGCGATGCATATCGAACGGCTGGGGAAGAAGGTGTGATTCTGCTCGGAAAAAAGAACTATTATTTCCTACATGCGGCGCGGCGCACGCGGCGCGGGCGCATAGACGCTCTCACTCGCGCTCTTACATCTCCTTACGTGTAAACTGCATGATAATCCAGTCGCCCAGAGCTCAATAACACGCGAACTGCAAATACCTCTCTATAATCCATACAAAACTCGCTACCAACACAATAAGTGCCCGTTGGCCGTCACCATATGTAGCTCGCTTGTTTCGCGCGAAGAAGAATCAAAACAAATACGATCGGCTTCTCGCGCCAAAAAAGCCGTTCGCTGAGAGTGATGACGCGCGGGAATGCGCGGCGGCAGAACGTGATTAGCCGAATGCAAGATCATATGGAGGTCCGATGCGAATTAAATGTTCACCATGAAGAAATGTTGAGCCGAAAGAAACTCTCATTTTCATCGCAGACCGAGACCCCGGTGCTGCTTGCGTATTTTATCTGTATGTAATGAAATCGTAGTCGTAACAAATGTTGCTTGCTCGATCTAGGGCATGAATACGAGGATGCAATCGTGAAAAGCTTGTCCGAGAGCTCACGACACGTGGACATTCAAAATACTGCAGAAGAGAGAAATCGCTATCGACACATTCCCGCCAACAAACTGTAGGTAGCACCGCTCATGTCGCGCGCGGAACGATCAAAACAAACACGATCGTCTTTTCTTCTCGCTCTAAGCCACGCCAAGGTAAACGGCCGTTGACGAGTTGAAAGGTGATAGATTATTTTGCACAGTACTTACTTTATGGAGCAATGAGCCCACGCGACGTTCGTCGACATTGACGTCCTGCTCGGACGACACGTGCTTGCACATCTCCTCGGCGATGGCTTCAACACTTCGTTGAAGAGAGTGCTTGTTCTTCTTCAATCTCCCTTTACCCATCGCGATCCTTGATGATACTCTCGTCGATGAAGAGTTGAGAACAAATAAACACAAACGATGTACACAATAACTAGCGAATAGAGAATCTCGCATCCGCTCGTCAGGGATCGTCCGTAAGACTGATAAGCAAGCCGCCAAAGCCGGCGGAGCTTCTGCGGCGGTCGACCAATGAGCGGACAGGCTTTGTCTGATTGGCGCTCATGTAGGCGGGATTTTTGAATCCTTTGTTTTGCGCTTTTTTGCTCAAATCCATACAAACCATCTCGCATGGGTTCCCCCATAGTCACACATGATTTTGGAGTTCTAATTTGGGATTCGGGATTGTAATTACTTGAAATTCCGTGTGAAACTTGAGAAAATACTTCGCGGATGAGGAACAGCGATGGCCAAGTGGTCTACTATGTTACCAGTAGCAATTACTGCAAAATGGATTATTTGGAAATACCGTAGGGGTATCACGCACAGGTTCCAGTTCAAGGTATATGCGATATTTTGGATTGTATTATTATAAAAAATATGACTGCTCGGATATGTATATCTTTGAACGTTATCAATGCAAATTCAATGAAATTATTCAGGGAAACTGTATTTGAATAATTTTTGGAAATGATGAAATTTGAGAATTTATTGCTCTGGCCTAGAGGAACATAGACTCGTGATTTCTGAGGATGCTGCATCTGAATTTGAGAGAACTCTTCGACTAGAGATGGTTTGAATAACTCTCTCCGATGATCGAATCCCGAATAGATTTTGCTTCGGTTTAAGAAAATGTATTGAAGGGTTTTCCAGGACACAGAGTCTGGTTCTGCAGAAATTCCTTGCTAACGTTGAATAATCAGTCCTGAATACGGGGAAGAATCTCAAAGTAGAAAATAATGGGGAAAAATTCTCTTACATCAATTTTTCGTGTGAGAAAAAGAATTCCATTTACTTAGATTGTTTAATTACATCTTCCATTAGTTTGAGTGGGATCTCACATCGTATGACGATGTCTCTTATTTAAGATAATGCGAGGAAAGATAACGGAATTTAAGAAATTGCAGAACCGTGTGAGAAAAATTAGGTGACGATTCTTACTTTTCCACGTATATTGCGTATTCAAATCAATTTTGAATGAGCTTCAACCATGAAAACACTTCTTCTAAATAAATGAGGGGAAATAGTAGAACAGATGTGACATGCAGATGACTTCCCTTCACATATTATTTCGCAATCTGCACTATAAAAATGTGGTACCAAAACTCCAACCAATTGGTTGAAGTTTCCACATGAACTAGTAGTTGAATGAAAAATCCAACAGAATGGTGGAATTTTCCAGTCAACCAGTATTCGGGTTCCTCGCCCAACCAACGATTGAAATTCTACCACTTATTGAAATTTCAACCAAAAGGGCTGAATACACGCCTCAGAACGTGAGCAAGCATTAGACTCAGGCTTTTATTGTTGAGTCAAAAAAACTTTGCTTTGACGACGCATATTTCATAATTTTCTTATATTATACAGCTTATGTAGGAGTTGATTTGACTACTTTCAGAATTTTTCGAAAAAAGTGAGAAATTTTGGGGTGCAGAGGGGCTAATACACCTGAAGATGTTTTTAGGGCGTTGCGGGAGCCGTGCATCCCGAAGATGGAACGTTAGACTAAAGTCGTGTAAAAACTTCAATGATTTTTAGTCAAACGACGAGCTGTGGAATCGTTGTGATTGTACAATTTGCAACTGTCAGATCGTCTTTTAGCTCAAATCGAATGAGCATTTAAGAAAAATGGAAATGACTTTACCGCAGGTGATTCCTAATCTATCGAAAAGGTACAAAATAAGGCCCATTTGACTCAAATACTCTTTAGATTTGGGCTAAACGACGAGTTGAAGAGTAGAAATTAGATAATGAGAATGACTCGACAGCTCGACTTTTGATTTTAATCATTGAAGCTTTGCGTAAGTCGTGCCAAAAGTTTTATCTTCGGGAGGCACGGCTCCCGCACCGCATCAAGAGTACATTTTATTCGAAAATAGGACTTTCCTGCCAATGCGTGCCATAGGTTCAAAAGTGATGCTTATCAGTAGCTACAACATAATGTAGCTAGGAAATGTCCATCTTCCAAAGTGGATTTAATTCTAAAGAGCTAGAGATATGGCTATTGTAAAAGCACAAAACATTCAAAAATCGATTCCGTGGTATCGTAAAAAAAGCTTCGCGGTACCCTCAATGAGCGTATCTTTCATCTATTACATCGAATCAAGTTCAACAGTTGGTTGGATCGAAAAAAATTGAATAAGCTATCTACTGAAAATTGTTTTGAGACTCCGAATTTGTAAAGATACACAAGAAAACTCACATTCAACCAATTATGATCGATAGCTCATGAAACCCTCTTTCGATGTAACCATTATTCATCTCAATTTGATTGGAGAGAATACGTGTTTGAGCTCATCGTCAAAAGTGTTTTTGTCACACAAACTTGGTATTTGAGTATTTTCTGACTTGACAATAGGCATATAATTGGCTCTATGGAATCGAATGTAGACTTTGGAAGCTGGTCATTTCCGAGCAACAGTACTCAGCTATCGATGAGAATCACTTTTGGACCCATAGGATGACACGCTCTCGCAAGAAAATTCTATTTTTGAATAAAATGTACTCTCGAAAATACCTTTCGGGGTTGTAGCCCCTCTCCACTTCAGGAACTTTCGCGTTCCTCGAGAGAAATTCCGATTCTGGTCATAATACAAAACATGCATTTTCAAGGCAATTGCCGAAACCCAGCTGGTGTTATATCTCACTTGGGTGAAACACATGTTCCTTCTCTTACTGTCATAAATTGCGATGTTTTCCTTCCTCGATCACGAGTGGTAAGAGTATGATTCTCTGTCAAACATGAGCAAGGAGTGACGGACTTAGAGGGAGCCATCGATTTGAGCCTAAAAAGGGTTGTAGACGAGGTTGTAGGTGATTGCGGAGCAGACTCAAGGTCATATAAAAGCTCTACCTTACCGACATTTATCATAAATTGACTTGAAATAAAACTAGATGATATTTCAAAAAAGTACCTCAAATGCAAACTGTGTATTGGCAGAATGCACCTCTGTGTGAAATTGTTAACCGAACCGCGGGAAGCTCTTGAAGTAATCCTGACTATAGTGAGATTGGAGTATACTTGCACCATAATGTAGATTCCTCCAAGCACTTCCCATGGATCACTATAAAATTTTATACAGCGGTGCATTCTACCAATACGCACTTCGAATTGGAGCTACTTTTTCGAACTATTGTTTTGTTTTAGTTTCAATCAATTTATGATGAACGTCGGTAAATTAGAGCTTTATCTTCCCTTTAAGGAGACTTTGGTCTCGAGCACACTCCATTGCATACGTGTGCGCTCGCAGACGCGGGTTCTATGTATATAGACTCAATCTTGGTGCTAACAGGATAGTATTCGTGAGATCCAACAAAATGGATGCCCCAAAGGTCGTGCTTCTTCCAGGTAGTAAGCATAGAGATGATTAACATGAGGCATGATATTTATTCCACCCAGATCATTGATTTTTTTTATCTTACCTGACTTATAGTCATTTTTCAGATCGATTTCGGACCCCGCATTCAAGTGGTCGATCCAATAGAAAATCCAATCACCGGGCTGAAAATTCAACTCTTTGGTTGAATTTTTGAGTCTACCGCTTAGTTGGATTTTGAACTACGTGGTTGAATTTTCATCCCGGTGGTTGGGTGTTTGGGTTGAAAGTCAACAAAATCTTTAAACTGCAAAGTACATAGTGGATTCCGATCGGATCTCTTCATCTCAATATCTCTAGGGGAATTTTAATCGATCTATAGTCACGGTACGGTGGGCAGGAACATACGTTGAACCGAAGGAAAATGTCAAAGAAAATGGCGCGTGGGGTGTTTTTCAGGACTCGTGACAGGAATATCCCCGTTGGAATCAAAATTGGAGCTGCTAGTTGCTTCAAATGGTAGCAAAATGTGATTTTCATTTTTTTTCATACGGAAAAACAGAACGAAGGGAGATGTAGCAATTGAGGTTCATCAAAGCTTGTGGAAGCTCCAACTCTGGCGCACCTCAATAATTTCCAATGTACCTCGGCTCATCTCAAAGCTTCTTGCAAAACCTTTGAAATGAGCTGAGATACGTTTATTTACAACCAAGTAGAGCTGAGGTATTTCGTTTTGACGAAACCGAAATATACGTTTTTTTGAAAACATGACATTGCCCTCTGCAGAAATTTAGGAGGCTTCTCGCAGATCTGATGCTAGCATGTTTGAATACTTGTTCTCAACCCGGAACGAGCTAGTTTTCGAGGTCTTCGGATGACCTTCAAAATGAGCGGAACTTCGTTGAAAAATATTTAGAACTGCTACAAGCCTTGAATTTTTTTTGAAAGGCAACTTCAATTTTTTGAAAACTGACGTTTTTGCTTCGTCAAAACTACATAGCTCAGTTCTACTTCAACGAAATGGAACGTACTTCAACTCATTTTAAAAGTCCTTGAGTAAGCTTCAAGATGAGCTGAGATACGTTGGAAAATATTGAGATGCGCCAGAGTTGCAACTGACGAAAGCTTGGATGGGCCTCAATTGCTACATGCCTCTTACCTCTTTTTCCATATAAAAAAGCGGAAATTGGAGATTTGGCATTTAGGGAGAAGAAGAGACTCTACCTTACCAAAGTTCATCATAAATTGATTTAGAATGAGACAATACTATATTCCAAAAAAGTACCTCGAATCCAAACTGCGTATTGGCAGAGTCAACAACTGCGTGAAATTTTGGAGTGATCCGTGGGAATCTCTTGGAGTAATTTGAACTTTGGACAATTACAATATAATTGTCATAGAGTTCGAATAACTTCGAGAGCTTTTAACAGATTACTACAAAATTTCACTCAGTGATGCATTCTGTCAATGCGCGGTTCGGATTGGCCCTACTTTATCAAATCTTGTTTCGTTTTATTTTAAAACAATGTATGCTGGATGTCCGTAAGGGGAAGCTTCTGACATCACCTGAGAAGAACTGGCAGCTCCAAGTTTGATTAAAACGGAGTTATTTCTATCTCAAATTCCTGGAAAATTCCACGTGCGCCGTTTTGCCTCGAATTTCTCCTTGACTTGAAGTCTGTTACTGCGAATCGTGGTCTGGCGCCCGCCTAGCTTGCACGCAGGGACAACGTGACAGCAGATAGGAGCAACACAGGGCACTTCTGGAACGCCCGAAAACAAAATATGAGAAATATGATGGAAATCGTTATCCTTTCTAAACATGAAAATCCTTGTAAAACTTGCTGAACTGTGGATTAGGCCTAATCTGCACACCACTCCTCCGATGGACATGCAATATTTTTGCAACTATGTTCGCTGATGACTTAGTCTCACTTTGAGCAGGGTTCAGGGCAATTTGAACGGCCGAGAGGGATCATGGGCACAGCTAAGGTGCCAAAGGCAATGTTTCATCTATGAAATGTTGGATATATTCATCAACGCACTTGTCGAAACACTATAACTGTATACGTTGACAATCTGACCTGACGTTTACTCATGTTCCGGTTATTTTGAACGCCCGGGAAAAATCAGGTGTACAGCTCACCTCCCCAAGACCACATTCCATCCATAAAATTTTGGGTATATTCACAAACGCGGTTGCTAAAAAATTGAAACCGTCTTCGCTGACAACCTAACCTCACTTTTGGCCAGGTTCCGGTCATTTTGAACGCCCGAAAAAAATCAGGTGTACAGCTGACGTCCCCAAGACCATATTCCA
>JAPYYZ010001278.1:0-15789 GCA_030522705.1 Eretmocerus eremicus
TCCAAAGTAACTGATGTTCTGAATGGAGAAAAAAAAAGACTAATTCGATTATTTACAAAGACCGGATGCATTTTTGAAGGTATTAGGCTAAATTCTTTGATTTTACGTCCGGTACCTGCCTTGCGGCTCTACCCGGACGGTCCCCCGTGGGACGTGGGGCAGGGATACGCCCTGCCACCGCGTCGGCTGTTGGGGAATTGGGACTGAGGACCAGTCCCGCCCGCAATCATTGCGGGATGATGAGTGCAAGCGTCATCCCGCAATGATCCGCTCTTACAACAGCGGACTACCGGACTGCCAAAAATTGTACCATTCAAAATTTTCCAAAATAACTGATGTTTGGAATGGAGAAGGAAAATGACGAGTTCGTTTATTCACAAGGGCCGGATGAATTTTTGAAGGTATTACAAGATATTTTTCCTATTAAAATTGAATGTAGGATACAGAAAAATTTGTTTAATTCTGAAACGGCCATTTTGTGTATCAGAAATTTTGCTTCTGATCTGGGTTCAGTGGTCATGATTACTTGAAATAACCTTCGCTACGACCACCAGAGTTCGATCAAAAACTTGCAAAATCCAGAATCATCGATAGCGTGACAAGAGGTTACGATGTTCCTCCATTTTTGAGGGGAGGGGGAGGAACTTTGAGATCTCCTCTATGATTTTTCTTCATCCGCATTGAACAGAGCTTCAATTCCGAAACAGTTTTGATGCTCTGCGACCAACCGTTCTGAAGATATTAGATTTTGAAACATCACTTTTTAGAATTCCCCACTGTGCGGTGGCTTGCGGGCCTCCTCCCATATCTCTTTTGTATCACTTGATTCCTGAATTGCGATTATTTGCTCATGGATATCCAATTCAGGTTAATTTTTCAGTTAGATTTCGGAATCCAAGATCTCCTTCATCCTTATACTCCAGATTCCCACTATTTGATTCATTCTGTTCATATACACTCGCTCACAGTTTTTTCGAAGAAATGGGTGCGACAAATGGATGATGGAATTTGAAGTTTCCACGGAATAATTGGGTATTACAGCAGATTCCATAACTTCCTGCAAATTTGACGCTGAATTCACGAGAAAATCTCGAATTCGGCTGTGATTCCCAATTATCCAGTAAAAATTCCTAATTCCATCATTTATTTGTCACGCCCATTTCTCCAAGAAAACTGAGAGCGAGTGTATATGAACAAAATAATTCATATAGTGGAAATATGAAGTATTGGGATGAAAAGAAGCTCGGATTTCGGAATCTAGCTGAAAAATCAACCTGAAATGAAGATCCATGAGCGAATCACCGCGTTTCAGGAATCAAGTGATATGGGAGAGATATGGAAGGAGGAGAAACATTGGAAGGTCCGGGAATCGAGCCGGCCTCATGCGACCCTCAAAGTCCACTCGATGGGGATTCAGCCATCTCAGCTACGAGCGAACGATAGCGTGGGAGAACCGAAGCTCGCATATAAGTTACAGGTCCTAATGTGGGCTTGGTATTTGGGGGATGTGTTCGATCCATCCCGACTCAATCAACATGACGGATCTGGATATGCATTGTAACCGAGGTCGTAACGCTATCTGCTCCGCGAACGGCAAGAACACAGGCCACGTCATCAAAACAATGGGAAGGGCGAGGTGAGCGCGGAGCTCGCGCCGCAGCCTGGCCTCGCAAGTCGCCGTCGACGCCTCAGGGATCGACGCGGACCCCGCGTCGATTTCCACCGGGCGAGGCGCGAGCCAAAGGAGAACGCCATCGCCTGCAGCGAATCGAAGCAAGGTGGGAGTGATTCTCAGATGGCGCGCGGTGTAGAGTACCTTACATGTATGCGCTAGCCGGAGTAAGTTGAGAAATTTGGCGCCAATGAGTCGTTGCCGAGTATTGGAGGACAACAATACGAGCCACTTTCGAAAAGCCGCGCGCCGCCACGATCCTGTCGCTGCCTGCCCGCCGCGCGACGCCTGCTGGTATCATGGAAAGGGCGGGCCCGGAGCTGACTCGTCTCGTTCTTCCATTCAATGGGCAAGGATCACGTTTACTTGCCCAATCTTTCCTTGCACATCACGAGCCTTGTGGATTTGATATATTTCTCACCAATTGGGGACAGGAAGAATCCACGCGTACGTTCTCTCCCAAGTGGTGAAAATCATTACACGCTTCGAAAAAGTGGAGAGGACCACCCCCTCTCGGTGTCTTTACACTCTCGGCTTTGCCTCGAGCGATAATGGGCGTACATCATAATGCCGTATACCATGTAAACTGAGTGGATCTATTCTTGTTTGACGCACGCGATCCCGCAAAACTCTCCGCGTCTCTCTCCCAAGTGGTGATTCTGATTCCCAAACTGGTGAGAGGGCCATTAGGAAGTACACTCAATATTCAACCGAGAGGGACTACTCTTCGTTCACTCCCTACGTATGTAGTCAACTAATATTTTGCTTTGAAGTAGAGGCTCTCACATCACGATAAATTTTACGATGAAATATTATCCTCAGACTGATCCAACGAAACAATTTCTCGCTCTTCTGTGACCAACTATTAGCAACTGATCGTGGGCGAAACTTGCTCTTCGACCCTCGAGGCGGGGAGTACGAGACCGACGAGAATCACTCTCGTCTTTTTCCAGAGTCTCGGACCCGTCCCCAACGTGCTGGAACGTGATCTCACACGTCTCAGGAATCATTCTTATCATTCCCTAGATTGAGGAGGTTTCGATCCCAATTACCTGGTAAGGTAGCGGACGGGACTTGCTTCTCGACCTTCGGGCGGAGGAGTACGGAACCGGCAAGAATTATCCTCAATCCCTTCTCAGAGTCTTGGATTTAGCCAGCAAATGCTAGAAAATGATCTCACAAGTCTCAAGGATCATCTCAATCATCTCCAAGATCATAGAGAATCCTTCCCCAATTACCAGGCCGAATCGCGAGCGAGACTCGCTCCTCAACTCTCGAGCGGAGGAGTAGGAAACCGACAAAAATCACTCTCGTTTTTGCCTAGAGCCTCGGATCTGTCTCGGAAGTGCTGGGGAGTGATCTCACACGTCTCAGAAATCATTTCGATCGTTTTCGAGATCATAGAGGATTTTTTTCCAATTACCAGGTAGGATCGCCAGCGAGACTCGCTCCTCGGCCCTCGGGCGGAGGAGTACAAAAACGGAGAAAAATAACTCTGCTTTTCCCTGAAGTCTCGGATCCGTCCCAAAAACGCTAGTGGATGATTTCCAACATCTCAAGGATGGTCCGCGTCATTTTCCGAATGATGAAGAATTCTTTCCTCAATTATCAGGCCGGATCGCAAGCGAAACTTGCTCTCCAACCCTCAGGCGGAGGAGTTCACTAGCAACGAGAATCACTCCCGTTCTTCTCTAGAATCTCGGATCCGTCGGAAAAGTGCTAGGAAAAGATCTCACCAATCTTGGGAATCATCTCAATTATTCCCGAGATCATATGAGATTTTCCCCCAATTACCAGGTAGGATAGCGGACGAGAGTCACTCCTCGACTCTGGGGAGGAGGAGTACGGAACCAAAGAAGATCACTTTGCTATCTTTCTAGAATCTTGGATCCGTCCCGAAAACGCTAGTGAATGATCTTCAACAACACAGGGATCATCCGCATCATTTTTCGGATGATGAAAAACTCTTTCCCGAATACCGCCCCGGATCGTGAGTGAGACTCGCTCCCCGACCCTCGGGCAGAGGAGTTCAAAACCGACGAAAATCACTCCTGTCCCTTTCGAGAGTCTCGGATCCGTAAAAAGTGCTAGGGAACAATCTCACAAACCTCAGGGATCATCTCAATTATCCCCGAAATCATTGGAGATTCCCTCCCAATTACCAGGCAGGATAACGGACGAGACTCACTCCTCGACCCTGGGGCGGAGGAGGAAAAAAACAATCACTCTCGCTTTTCTTCGAGAGTCTCAGATTCGTCCGAAGAAGGGCTGAGAAGTGATCCAACGAGTCTCAAAGATCATCTGGATCATCTCCGAGATTGGAGAGGATTTTCTCCCACTTACCAGGTAGGATCGCGAGCGAGACTTGCTCCTTGACCCTCAGGCGGAGGAGTACAGAACCGGGGACAATGACTCTGCTTCCTTCCTAGGGTCCCGGATCCGTCCCAAAAAGACAAGTGAATAATCTCCGACATCTCAAGGATCATTTGCATCATTTTGTGAATGATAGAAGATTCTCCCCCAAGGACCGGGCCGAATCGCAAGCGAGAATCACTCCTCGACCCTCGGGCGGAAAAGTGAAAAACCGAAAACAATCACTCTCGCCCCCCCCCCCACAGTCTCGGATCCGTCTCAAGAACGCTAGAGAGTGATCTCACAGATCTTGAGGATTATTCCGATCATTTCCGGGATAAAAGAGGATTCTTTCCCGACTACGCAAAAGGATAGCGTGCGAGACTCGCTCCTCAACCCTCAGGCGGAGGAGAACAAGACCGGGAAAGATTACTCTCGTTCCTCCTCAGAGTCTCAGATCCGTCCCAAAAGTGCTCGGAAGTAATCACACGAGTCTCAGATATCATCTCGACCATGCCCAAGAATATAGAGGCTTTTTACCTAATTGACAGGTAGGATCGCGAGCGAGACTTGCTCCTCGGCCCTCAGGTGGGGGAGTACGAAACCGGATCAAATAACTCTGGTTTTCTCCTAGAGTCTTGGATCCGTCGAAGAAACGCTGGTGAATGATCTTCAACATATCAATGATCATCCGCATCATTTTCCGAATAATGGAGAATTTTTTCCCAATTACCGGGCCGGATCGCGGGCGAGACTCGCTCTTCGACTCTCGGGCAGAGGTGTTCACTACCGACAAAGTTCACTCCAGTTTCCTCCTAGAGTCTCGGATCCGTCGAAAAAGTGCTGAAAGAAGATCTCACAAGTCTCAGCGATCATCTGAATCCTTTCCGGGATATTAGGGGATTTTCTTCCAATTACCAGGTAGAATAGCAGACGAGACTCACTCCTCGACCCTAGGGCGGAGGAGCACATAACCGAGGAAGATAACTCAGCCTTTTTCCTAGAGTCTCGGATCCGTCCCAACAACGCTAGTGAATGATCTCTGCAAACTCAGGGATCATCCGTATCATTTCCTGAATAATGGGGGTTTCCGTTCCGATTGCCGGGCTGGATCGCGAGCAAGACTCAATCCTCGGGCCTAGGGCGGGGGAGTTCAAAACCGGAAAAAATTACTACCTCTCTTTCCCAGAGTCTCAGATCCGTCCAAAAAGTGCTCGGAAGTGATCTGACGAGTCACGGTTTTCATCTGAATCATTCCCAAGGTCATGGAGGATCTTTACCCATCTACCAGTTAGGATTGCGGGCGAGACTTGCTCCTCGGCCCTCGGGTGGCGGGGTACAGAACCGAAAACAATTACTTTGCTTTTCTTCTCAAGTCTCGGATCCGTCCCAAAAACGTTACTGAATGATTTCTGACATCTCGGGAATCATCATTTTTCGAATCACGGAAAATTTCGCCCGAATTACCGGGTCGGATCGCGAGTAAGACTCGCTCTTCGACCCTCGGGCGGAGGAGTTTACGACCGACAAAAATCACTCCCGTTTTTTCCTAGAGTCTCGGATCCGGCTCGAAAAGGCTAGACAGTGATATCACAGATCTCAGTAATCATTCCGGATGTTTCCGAGATTATAGAGGATTTTTCGCCAATCACCAGGTAGGGTAGCGGACGAGACTCACTCCTCGACCCTGGGGCGGAGGAGTACAAGACCGGATATCGCGCTCGTTCTTTCCCTAAAATCCCGGCTCCGTCCCGAAATTTCTATAGAGAGATCTGACGAGTGTGATGGATCATCTCAATCATCTCGAGGAATTATGGAGGATTTTCCACCAATCACCAGGAGGGATAGCGGGCGAGACTCGCTTCTCGTACCTCTTGCGGAGGAGTACAAATCTGACAAGAATCACTCTCGTTTTTCCCCGGAGTCTTGGATCCGTCCCAAAAGTGCTCAAAGGCGATCAAACGAGTCTCAGAAATGATATCAATCCTTCACGAGATCATGAAAAATTCTCCCCCAATCGACGGGTAGGATCGCAAGCGAGACTTGCTCCTCGACCCACGGGCGGAGGAGTACCGAAGTCGGAGAAAAACCTCTCCCTTTTTCTCTAGAGACTCGGATCCTCACCGGAAACGCTGGTGAATAATCTGCGCAAACTCAGGAATCATCCGCATTATTCTTCGGATGATGGAAGACTTCCCCCCGGATACCGGGTCGGATCGCGAGCGAAACTCGCTCCTGGACCCTCGGTGGAGGAGTACAGAACCGACAAGGATCACTCCGCCTTTTTCTCTAGAGTCTCGGATCCGTCCCAAAAACGCTAGTGGATGATCTCCGCCAACTCGGGGATCATCCGCATCATTTTATGGATGATGGATAAACCCTCTCCGATTACCGGGCCGGATTGCCAGCGAGACCCGCTCCTTGACCCTCGGGCGGAGGAGTTCAGCCCGACAAAAATCACCATCATTATCTTTCAGAGTCTTGGATCCGTCCCAATAATGCTAGAGAGTGATTCCATTAGTCTCAGGGATCATCTCAATCAATTTCAAGATAAGGGGAATTTTTTCCCGAATCCCAGGTAGGATAGTGGGCGAGACTCGCTCCTCGAACCTCGGGCGGAGGAGGACAGAACCGAGAAAGGCAACTGTGCTTAGGAGGCAGGGTCCCTAGGGTCCCGGAACCGTCTCAGAAACGCGAGTGAATGATCCCCGACATCTCAGGAATTATCTGCATGATCCCCTGGATGATGGAGGGTTTTCCCCAATTACCGGGCCGGATCGCGAGCGGAATTCGCTTCTCGACCCTCGGGCGGAGGAGTTCGAACCCGACAGGAATCACTCCCGTCTCTTCTAGAGACTTGAATTTGTCCCAAAGTTGCTAGAAAGTGATCCCATGAGTCTGGGGTCTCCTTTCAGTCATCCCCAAGATCATACAGGATCTTTCCACGAACACCAGGTAGGATAGCGGACGAGACTCGCTGCTTGTCCCCCGGGCAGAGGAGTACGAAACCGAAGGAAATAGCTCTGTTCCTTCCCAGAGTCTCGGATCCGTCCCAAAAGAGCTCGAAATTGATCTGACGAGTCACGGTTCTCATCTGAACCATTTCCAAGATCATGGAGGATCTTTACCCATCTACCTATTGAGATTGCGGGCGACACTCGCTCCTCGGCCTTCGGGTGGCGGGGTACAGAACCGGAAAAAATTACTTCGCTTTTTTTCTCAAGTCTCCGATCCGTCCCAAAAATGTTACTGAATCATCTTTGACATCTCGAGGATCATCCGCATCATTTCCCAAATCATGGAAAATTTCGCCCGAATTACCGGGCCGGATCGCGAGCAAAACTCGCTCTTCGACCCTCGGGCGGAGGAGTATACGACCGACAAAAATCACTCCCGTTTTTTCCTAGAGTCTTGGATCCGGCTCGAAAAGGCTAGACAGTGACATCACAGATCTCAGGAATCATCCGAACGTTTCCGAGATTATGGAGGATTTTTCCCCAATCACCAGGTAGGGTAGCGGACGAGACTCACTCCTCGACCCTGGGGCGGAGGAGTACAAGACCGGATATCGCGCTCGTTCTTTTCCTAAAATCCCGGCTCCGTCCCGAAATTTCTAGAGAGAGATCTGACGAGTGTGATGGATCATCTCAATCATCTCGAGGAATTATGGAGGATTTTCCACCAATCACCAGGTAGGATAGCGGGCGAGACTCGCTCCTCGTACCTCTTGCGGAGGAGTACAAATCTGACAAGAATCACTCTCGTTTTCCCCCAGAGTCTCGGATCCGTCCCAAAAGTGCTCGAAGGCGACCAAACGAGTCTCAGTAATGATATCAATCGTTCACAAGATCATGGAGAATTCTCCCCCAATCGACAGGTAGGATCGCGAGCGAGACTTGCTCCTCGACCCACGGTCGGAGGAGTACCGAACTGGGAGAAAAACCTCTGCTTCTTTCTCTAAAGTCTCGGATTCTCACCGGAAATGCTGGTGAATGATCTCCGCAAACTCAGGGATCATCCGCATCATTTTCTGAATGATGGATGATCCCTCTCCGATTGCCGGGCCGGATTGCCAGCGAGACTCGCTCCTCGACCCTCGGGCGGAGGAGTTCAGCCCGACAAAAATCACGATCATTATCTTTTAGAGTCTTGGATCCGTCCCAAAGAAGCTAAAGAGTAATCCCATAAGTCTGAGGAATCATCTAAGTTCTCTCCAAGATTAGGCGGGATTTTTCCCCAATCCCCAGGTAGGATAGCTGGCGTGACTTGCCCATCGACCCTCGGGCGGAAGAGTACAAAACCGAAAAAAGAAGTACGAAACCGATAAGAAACACTCTCGTTTCCTCCCAGAGTCTCGGGTCCGTCGCAAAGGAGCTAGAAAAAGATCGACCGAGTCTCAGGGATCATATCAATCATCCCCGGAACCATAGAGGATTCTCTCCCAATTACCAGGTGGGATCGCAAATGAGACTCGCTCCGCGATCCTTGGTCGGGGGAGCACAGAACTGCCTGAAATCACTCTCGTTCTTTCTCAGAATCCCGGATCCATCCAATAAGTGCCAGGAAGTGATCTCACCAGCCTCAGACATCATCACAATCATTTTCGGGATCATTGAGAATTTCTCCCAATTACCAGGAAGGATCGTGAGCGAGACTTGCTCCTCGACCCTCGGGCGGAGGAGTCTGAAACCGGGAGAAATATCACTGGTCTTTTCCTAGAGTTTCGGATCCGTCCCAAAAACGCTCGTGGATGAGTTACGACATCTCAGGGATCATCCGCATCATTCTGTGAATGATGGAGGATTCTTCTCCATTTACCGGGCGGATCGCGAGCGAGACTCACACCTCGACCCTCGGGCGGAGGAGTACCGAAACAACGGAAATCACTCTCGTTTTCTTCGAAGTCTCGGATACGTTTCAAGAAAGCCAGAATGTGATTTGACCAATCTCAGGGATCATTCCAATCATCCCCGAAATGATAGAGGATTTCTCCCCGATTACCGAGTAGGATAGCGGGCGAATCTGGCTCCTTGACTCTCAAGCGAGGGAGAACTAGACCGACAGGAATCACTCTGGTTTCCCCCAGAGTCTCGGATCCGTCGAAAAAGTTCTAGGAACAGGATTTACGAGTCTCGGGGATCATCTCGATCGTTTCCGAGATTATAGGGGAATTCCTCCTAATTGCAAGGTAGGATAGCGGCTGAGACTCACTCCTCGACCCTGGGGCGAAGGAGTCCAAAACCGAAAAAGATAACTCCGCTTTCTCCTAGAGTCTTGGATTCGTCCTCAAAACGCTAGTGAATGATCTCCGACATCCCAGGGATCATCCGCATGATTATTCGGATAATGGAAATTTCTTCCTCAATTGCCGGGCCGGATCGCGAAGGAGACTCGCTCCTCGACCGTCGGGGAGAGAAGTTCACTACCGACGAAAATCACTCCCGTTTTCTTCTAGAGTCTCGGATCCGTTGGAGAAGTGCTAAGAAAAGATCTCACATGTCTCACGGATCATCTCAATCTTTCCCAATATGATGGGGGATTTCCCCCCGATTAGAAGGTAGGATAGCGGACAAACTCACTCCTCGACCCTAGGGCGGAGAAGTACAAGTACAAAACCTGATATCATGCTCGTTTTTCCTCTAGAGTCCCGGCTCCGTCCCAAAATTTCTAGAGAGTGATCTCACGAGATTCAGGGATCATCTGGATCATTTCGAGGATCGTAGAGGATTTCTCCCCGCTCACGAGATAGGATAGCGGGCGAAACTCGCTCCTCGCACCTCTGGCGGAGGAGTACGAGACCGACAGGAATCACTTCCGTTTTTCCCCGTGGTCTCGGATCCATCCCAAAAATGTTAGAAAATGATCTAACGGGTCTCGGAGATGATATCAATCATTTCCGAGATTATTGAGGATTCTCCCCCAATCACCAGGTAGGATCGCGAGCGAGACTTGCTCCTCGACCCACGGGCGGAGGAGTACAGAACGAGAAAAAAAACGTCTGCCTTTCATTCTAGAATCTCGAATCCTTCTCGAAAACGCTGGTGAATGATCTCTGCAAATTCAGGGATCATCCGCATCATTTTGTGTATAATAAAAGAATTTTTTCCGAATACCGGGTCGGATCGCGAGCGAAACTCGCTCCTCGACCCTCGGGCGGAAGAGTACAAAACCGAGAAAATCACTCTGCCTTCTCCTCTAGAGCCTCGGATCCTTCCCAAATACGCAAGTGAATGATCTCCGACACCAAAGGGATCATACGCATTATTTTTTGGATGATGGAAAATTTTTCTCCAATTACGGGCCGGATCGCGAGCGAGACTCGCTCCTTGACTCTCAGACGGGGAAGTGCAGCCCGAAAAAAGTCACTATCGTTCTCTTCTGGAGTCTTGAATCCGTCCCAGGAATGCTAGGAAGTGATGACATAAGCCTCAGGGATCATCTCGATCTTTCCGAGATTATGGGGGGTTCTTCCCCATTCCCGGGTAGGTTGGCGGGCGCGACTCGCTCCTCAAACCTCGGGTGGAGGAGTACGAAAACGATGAAGAAAACTCTGCTTCCTTGTCTAGGGTCTCAAAACCGACTCGAAGACGCTAGTGCATGATCTCCGACATCTCAGGAATCATCCCTCTTGAACTCTGAATGATGCAGGATTTTCCCGAATTACCGGGCCGTCACGCGAGCGAGACTCGCTACTCGACCCTCGGAAGGAGGAGTTCAAAACCGACAGAGATCACTCCCGTGTTTCTCTTGAGTCTCGGATGCGTCCCAAAAATACAAGAAAGTGATCTCATGAGTCTCACGTCTCTCCTCAGTCATCCCCGAGATTGAAGGGGATCTTCCTCCAATCACCAGATAGGATAGCGGGCGAGACTTGCTACTCGACTTCCGGGCGGAGGAGTACAAAACCAGAGAGGATAGCTCTGCTCTTTTCACCGTCTCAGATCAATCCCAAAGACGCTAGTGGATGATCCCTGACATCTCAAGGATCATCCGCATCATTCTCCGCATGATGAAGGATTTTCCTCCGAACACCGGGCCGGATCGCGAGCGAGACTCGCTACCGATCCTCGGGTGGAGGAGTACAAAACCGACAAAACTCACTCCCGTTTTTTTCCAGAGTCTCGGGTCCATCCCAAAAAGCTAGAGAGTGATTTCACGAGTCTCGGGCGCTTTCTCGATTATTTTCGGAATGATCGAGGATTTTTCCCCAATGACCGGGAAGAGACGCAAGCGAGACTTGCTCCTTGACCCTCGAGCGGAGGAGTCCGAAACCGAAGAATATAACTCTGCACCTCTTCTAGAGTTTCGGATCCGTGCGTCAAATGCTAGTGAATGATCTCCGAAATCTCAGAGATCTCCCGCATCATGCTCTGGATGATGCAGGGTTTTTTCCCAATTTCCGGGCCGGATCACGAGCGAGACTCACTTCTCGACCCCCGGGCGGAGGAGTTCGAAACCGACGAAAATAACTCCCGTTCTTCTCCAGAGTCTCGGATGCGTCCCGGAAGAGCTAGGGAGTGATCTCATAGGTTTCAGGTCCCTTCTCCTCCATTGCCGAGATTATAGAGAATCTTTCCCCAATTAGCAGGTAGGATACCGGGCGCGACTCGCTCCTGGAACCTAGGGCGGAGGAGGACAGAACCGAGAGAAAAACTCTGCTTCCTCTCCAGGGTCCCGAAACCGTCTCTAAAACGCGAGTGAATTATCCCCGACATCTCAGAAATGGACCGGATCATTCTCTGAATGATGGAGGATTTTTCCAATTACCGGGCCGGATCGCGAGCAAGACTCGCTCCTTGACCTCCGAGCGAAAGAGTTTAGCCCGACAAAAATCAGTATCGTTCCATTTAGAGTCTTGGATGCGCCCCAAAAGTACTAGGAAGTGATCTCACAAGTCACAGGGCTCTTCTCAATCATTCCCGAGATTATGGAGGATTATTCCCTAATTACGAGGTAGGACATCGGGCGTGACTCGCTCCTGGACCCGTCGGGCGGAGGAGAACGAAACCGAGAAGAATCACTATCGATTCTTCCGAGACTCTGGGATCCGTCCGAGAAGTGCTAGGAAGCGATTTCACAAGTCTCAGGGATCATCTCAATCATTCCCGAGATTATGGGGGATCCTTCTCCAAATACCAGGAAGGATAGCGGACGAGACTCATTCCTCGACCCTCAGGCGGAGGAGGTCAAGACCGACGAGAATCAGTCCCGTCTCCTCCTAGAGTCTCGGATCCGTCACAAGAACGCTAGTGGATGATTTCCGCCATTTCAGGGATCATACGCATCATTTTCTGGATGATGAAGGATTTTTCCCCGGATACCGGGTCGGATCGCGAGTGGAACTCGCTCCCTGACCCCCGGGCGGAGGAGTACAGAACCGACAAAAATCACTCTGCCTCTTTCCCTAGAGACTTGGATCCGTCCCAGAAATGCTGGAGAGAGATCTCATGCGTCTCAGGAACCATTCAAATCATTTTCGAGATTGTGGGGGATTTTTTCCAATCACCGGGAAGGAACCCGAGCGAGACTTGCTCCTCGACCCTCGGGCGGAGGAGTCCAAAACCGAAAAATATAACTCTACTCTTCCTCTAGAGTTTCGGATCCGTCCCAAGGATGCTAGTGAATGATCTCCGACATCCCAGAGATCCTCCGCATCATTTCCTGAATGATGAAGGATTCTTCCTCCAATCACCAGGCCGCATCGCAAGCGAGACTCGCTCCTCGACCCATCGGGCGGAGGAGTACAAATCCGAAAAAAATCACTCTCGTCCTCTTCTAGAGTCTTGGATCCGTCAGAAAAGTGCTAGAAAGTGATCTCACGAGTCTTAGGGATCATCCCAATAATTTCCAAAATCAGAGAGGATTCTCATCCAACTACCACGTAGGATCGCGGACGAGACTCACCTCCCGACCCCCGGGCGGAGGAGTTCAAAACCGACAAAAATCTCTTCCGTTTCTTTCTAGAGTCTCGGATCCGTCCCAAAAACGCTGGTAAATGATCTCCGCGAACTCAAAAATCATCTGTATGATTCCCTGAATGATGGATGATCCCTCCCCAATTGCCGGGCAGGAGCGCGAGCGAGACTCGCTCCTCGACCCTCGGGCGGAGGAGTTCAAAACCGACAAAAATCACTCCCGTTTCCTGCTAGAGTCTCGGATCCGTCCCAAAAACGCTGGTAAATGATCTCCGCCAACTCAGAGATTATTCGCATAATTTTCTGGATGATGGATGATCCCTCCCCAATTGCCGGGCGGGATCGCGAGTGAGACTCGCTCCTCGACCCTCGGGCGGAGGAGTCCAAGATCGACAAAAATCACTCTCGTCTCCTATCAGAGTCTCGGACCTGTCTATCAAGGACTGAATTGTGATCTCACAAGCCTCAGAGATCATTCCATTCATTTTCGAGATCATGAGAGATTTTTCCTCAATCATCAGGTAGGATAGCGGACGAGACTCACTCCTTGACCCTGGGGCGGAGGAGTACAAAACCGACAAGAATCACTCCCGTTTTTTCCCTAGAGTCTCGGATCCGTCTCACAAGTGCTAGAGAATGATCCCATAAGTCTCAGGGTTCATCTCAGTCATTTCCTAGATTGTAGAGGATTTCTCCCCAATAACCAGGTAGGATAGCGGGCGTGACTTGCCCATCGACCCTCGCACAGAGGGTAGAAAAGGTTCGTTTTGAACAAAATTCGTCGTTACGCAAATTCTGACTCGATTGAGATGATTTAAACGGGATCCTCTTCGTTTTCCTTCGTTCTATGTGATGTCTTTGCGACTATCCTGATCAAACTGAGTTTTATGAGTCAAAAATAGCGGTTATGTCAACTCTCCTCGTTTTTTGACGTCTTTTCCATCATTCTCCAATCAGAAGGGACGAGGAAATGGTCGGAAACCATCTCAATCACTGTAAAATTTCGATAACAGATGTTCCAGCAACAATTCTCCATATTCTGGGGAGGCGCCAGACGCGCGGGGAATTTTTGGGATACGAAAATCCGAATTTTGGATTATGAAATTTAGCCCGTGATACGTGTAAGAAGTTGATGAATCGACTTCGTTCGAGTGAATTTCTACGTGACCCAATTCATACCGAAATCTGATGAGCTACTCCCTCAAGGGTTCGAAAGCAATACTAAGAGCTTTCCAGAAGATATGAGAGACCTGGAACGAGTAGTGGGATGTGCGTCAGGTATACCGAAACAGGCCTTTTTGGGTATTTTTCTGGGGGAAGAGCCTGCAAGATTGCCATACTCATTGAGCAACTCACAGCTCTGCACGAACGTAGATTGGCGTGAGAGTAGATGCAGATATGCATGTCTTACTGGAAGTTATCGTCCACATCCACTTCGGAAGTGGTTGAAACGCTGAAATATCACCAGAAGTCCCTCGGCGAGTGAAATCACCAGAGCCTGCACATCTATTCTGGGAGTTTTTTTGTGGGGAGTGAGATCAAAATGAAATTTCATAGTTAATAGGCTATGGGAGTTCCAGGCAACTTGGCCTGAAACTCCCATAGGGTTCCAGGCCAAATATTCGCGCCAGTCTTGGCAGCCGCGCGGTGGCGCCACAAGACGGAGCATTGCCCGCCGCCGCGATGCCACCGCGATGCCGCGCGTTTATTGAGGCGGAGCGCAGTAGACCTTAAGGGGCGAGTGAGATCTCGCGGGAGCCCTCCTCGAGAGCGGTGTCGAGGAGTTGAGCTCCAGGTCCGTGACACAACCCTCGAGGAGGGTTCTCGCGAGTTCGGGATGTGTGTGAAGTGCCGTCTGCTGCTGTTCGCGGAAGTCGGTCGGTCGGTCGCGCTCAACAGCGAGGAGCTCCCGCGCGTGTATGCGCGAGGCGTCGAGGAGCATCGTCGGCGAGGATCGCCGCGACACGTCATCGTCGCCGCGGTGTCTCCGGCTTCCCGCGCTCCCCGGCGCGAAGCTCTCCGCACGCGTGTGTGTGCGCGAGGAACGTCGTCGGCGAGGATCGCCGCGACACGTCGTCGTCGCCGCGGTGTTCCCGGCTTCCCACGCTTCCCGGCGAGAAGCTTTCCGCACGCATGTGTGTGCGCGAGGAGCGTCGTCAGCGAGGATCGCCGCGACACGTCGTCGTCGCCGCGGTGTCTCCGGCTTCCCGCGCTTCCCGGCGAGGAGCTCTCCGCGCGCGTGTCTGTGCGCGAGAGCGTCATCCCCTAGGATCGCAGCAGCCACCGGAGCCATCCTCGCCGTCAGCAGCCAGCTCGCCCACGGCTCTCGATCTCGCCAACGGCTCTCGCCCGCCCGCCAACAGCCGCAATCTCGCCGCCATTCCCGCCAACGGCCGCAATCTCGCCGGCCGCCCCCGTCAACGGCCCCAATCTCGCCCTCGACCTCGTCGTCATCCACCCTCGACCCTTTCGTCGTCGGCAACCTAAGTCAGCCAGGGATCAACGGGGTGTTGGGTGTCGGCGAGGTGCCGATGTCAGCGAGTTGTGGATGTCGGGATGGATGTCCTTCTTGGGCGCGATGACTCCTGGAGGACGACTTCTTCGAGACAACCGCGAATAATCTTCCATAAAAGGTAGGTCTACCTCCTAGGAATCGACTCTCACTCAGCTTGGAGCAATGCATTTGAGCCAGAGAGATTTCAACTTTTTTACTTCTTTATTCTTTAAAATTTTTTTGAAAATTTTTCTCATACTTTTTTCTCAATTAGCGCCGCCTGTATAAAGGGCGGGCTAATTGGGCCAGATCTCATTTGGTCAAGTGCAGTGCTCCAAGCTGGGTGAGAGGTCAAG
>JAPYYZ010001279.1:0-16855 GCA_030522705.1 Eretmocerus eremicus
GATGTCAAAAAAATCTTCCGATATCTGAAAGGTACAGTGGATCTTGGTCTAATTTCCACATCGAATCATGGGAATCTGAGAGCATTTTCAGATTCTAGCTCGCAAGGTTGTGACAATCCAACTTCTATTGGAGGTTATGTTATCAAATTGTTTGGTAACGTCATCGCACGGAGGAGTTAGAAGCAGGAATATGTAACTCTTTGTACTCGTGAAGCAGAATATTCTACTATGAGTGAAGCTTGTTGTGAGCTGATCTCTTTCAGAAGATGGATCGATCCGATTCACAGCAGGGAAGACTATCCTCAGTGACAATCTGGTGCGATGATCAATCCGCAGGAGAGTGTACCGAAAAGGACGGAAGTCATGGATTAAAATCATCCGATGGGGGAATGAATGAAATCAGGAATCAATTGAGTTATGGAGGAGAATCTAGAAACAGAGTGCATATGGCTTAGACACATGGAGACTTCATCAAACAATGTCTCAACCAAGGAAAAGTCAGAGTCGAATGGATTCAAACTGAAGAGAATTTAGCTGATATTATGACTAAACCCTTGCTATTCAGATCACATAAATATTTGACTGATAAGATGATGAGGAATCAAAAAAATCTATGAATTGAATCTATATGGATATGAATAATGATTCAAGTGCTCATTTCGCTTGATCTTGTATATTCACAGCTAGTTAGCAAGATTGGAGGAGAGAAGAGGTTGACTCAATAGATGAGAATTTGAGAGGATATTCACCCCAAAATTCTACGTTTTTTCGATACTCAAAATGAGTGAACATCACTCTCTTCACGTGACTCACCTTGAACATGTTATTATGATGATTATCGAGATCCATTTTCTTTTGATTCGAATGCTTTTCCGTGATTTAATTTTGTGTATGAGAAGGAGTGTTGGAAATACGCTAACACAGAAGATTGTAGACCAGTACGAAGATATTCGAACGGAAGTCAACTGTTGGCAACATGAGTCTGTTGGTAGCAACGACACAGCTGCTGCTGCTTCACTCCTTGACGAACCTCCTTCAAGTGCAGACGTTCCCGATATCTTCCGTGTGTTATCCAGTGTAATTTGATAGAATCTGAGTGAATAATCCCGAGTCTGAATGAGTCTGACAAAGTGTTCCTGTGTGCGGCTCACACCTGGGTACGTATACTTGGTGTCGATAGCTCCTAGAGAGCTGTATACTCTGATAAATTGGAATCATGAGAAAATGATGTACAGCGGATCAGGTTTCTGTGAAAATTTGCTTCAAGGAGTATTCAATGTTGCAGGCAATGAATTACCAAGATCCAGAAGAGTTATGAATCTACTGAGTTCAGAACATTCGAGTTCAGAAGATAAGGTCCGAATTGAACATTCAGTCTCTCGCTATGCCGATCGATCTCACTTACTCCGAGAGGAGCTCACAACAACATCAGTGATTGCTCATGACCGGCAATATGAGCTCTCTCCGCCATTCATAGGGGAAATAGAGAGATAGGTGAGAGAGCTAATTGAGAAAGGCGTCATTGTCCCTTCAGAATCAAATCATGGCAACCCCGTACGGATAGTTCCAAAAAAGAAATATAGCCACGAAAATAATCGATACAAATGATACTGGATTTTAGTGAGTTGAACCAGGAGACTATAGCTTTTACGTATCCTATACGGAAGATCCAAGAAATTTTCGCCCAACTACATGGAGCTCGATATTTTCGACCTTTGATTTAGCCTCCGGATCCCATGAAATAGAGGTTCATGAAAATGACCAGCACAAAATTGCTCTTCAGACTTCGTTCTCTGAATTCGAGTCCCGATCCAGGGTATATGGCCTGATCTCGGCTCCTTGTACCTTTCAAAAAGCAATCGACATAGCTTCATTCGGATTTCATGGAAACTACTCTACTCACCTATAAAGATCATGTGGTTATTCACGCAGCAACAAAAAAGGAACACGTTAAAAAATGGTGCCTATTTGAAGACAGATGCGGAAAATATGGGTTGGAACTGCAGCCCGATAGATGTGAGTTTCCCAAAGAAGAACTAGTTTACCTCGGCCACCGGATCAGCAAGTATGGAGTCAAACTTGACCCCGGCGAGGTTTACTGTGTTAAAAAATCCCCAGTGCTCAGAAACGTGGGGAATATTCGTCAATTCTTACGGCTCGCTGGCTACTATCGGCGATTTACAGGAGGGTTTGCAAAGATCGCAAAGTCATTGAATAACCAAATGAAACAGAATGTGCCTTTCTACTGGGGAGAAAAACAACAATATGTTTTCGAAATTCTGAAAAATAAACTCTGTGAGCATCAAGTGCTAATTTTTCCCGATTTCTCGAAACCATGGTTCTTGGTAACTCGTGATGAGTCTGGAATATCTATAGGAGGTATATTGTCCCAAGGAGAATCGGGCAAAGATAGACCAGTAGCATACACGTCAAGATTGTTGAATGGATCCCTGTTATGAACTCGAAGCTTTAGCTATGGTGTATAGTGTTTGCCATTTTTGGCAATATTGGATTGGAAGGAAATTCACCATAGTAACAGATTATAAGCCTCTAATTTGGTTCCAAAACTCAAAAAATCCGAATCCACGAGTGACGGTGGCGGATCAAAATGTTCGAGTGAATTTACGATATCGTGTGAACAGCGGAAAAAACTAATGTTAATGCAGATTCAGTCTCAAGGAATCCAGTAGAATCAGAGTCTGAACGCATCTTTCCGATTGAGACTCGAACGCGAGCCGGTGAATTATCGCGACCCAATTACAGTAAAACACGACTGAAAGCCTCCAAACATCATAAGTCAAATCAAACAGGGGGAGGGGCGCAAACCCTCGGGTGAACAGCGATCAGGCCGAAGATGCATATCCTCTCCTAAACACTCCTGATGCAAACGGTGATAATTTGATCATCCGAGACGAGCAGAATCGCGATATTCGATTTGAAGTGACGGAACCGTCAGGAATACAAACTGGGGATTGGAAATACCATTCGAGACTAACACGCAGGATGGAATCTCAGAGGGACTTCACACCGACGTAAGAGAGAGAAGAGTAGTTGGAGAATTTTTTGTAGAATGTGGAGGAAAATTGCTCATGAGAAAGGATCACTACATGTATTTCGTTAGCATTTCAGGTGAACCATGCGATTTTGGGTCAAAGGAATCAAAGGATAGGAATGAATTACCTAGACTCCTAGATTTACAAATTGGAGTAGTGAAAATTATGCGTCACAACAAAAAATTGCACCTTGTTGTGCCTATCAGAGGAATAGACGAAGAGGGCATGACTGTCATGGATTCAAATCTCGCATTAGGATTCAAGAGCTTGCCAAATGTTATAAGAAAGAAGGATTGAAGAGCGTGAGCGTGGCTCAAAATGTACGAATCAAAAATCCAGAGCGGAACAAGGTTATGGTTGAGCTGAGGAATGCTCTTTTGGGCGTAGACATCGAAATTCTCATGTGTAAAGGAC
Source organism: Eretmocerus eremicus (assembly GCA_030522705.1). Lineage (NCBI taxonomy): Eukaryota > Metazoa > Arthropoda > Insecta > Hymenoptera > Aphelinidae > Eretmocerus > Eretmocerus eremicus. Next base: position 3,468 of record JAPYYZ010001279.1, read on the forward strand.
TCGTGAAGTATCCGAAAATTAAAGAAACGAATAGAATCATAGAATTATATCATAGTACGTCTGCTGCTGGTCATAAGGGCGTGAATGAAGTATATAATCGTTCGCGTCATGACTGCAACTAGGAGAATATGAAATCAGATATACAGCAGTTCATCAGACGTTGTTCATTATGTCAATTGTAAGAATAAGTTCGGGTGAAAACGAAGAATCCAATGGTTATCACTGATACATCCCTTGCAGCCCCCCCCCCCCATATAATTACAATGGACATCGTTGGACCATTTTCGAGATGGAAAAACGAGAACGATGATATTCTTACCATTAAATGCTTATTAACGGAGTATTTAATGGCTGTCGCATCCTCTAGCGCTACATCAAAATCAGTAGCAGATGCGCTTATCAGAAGATTCATCTGAACTTTCGGCGCCCCAGCCAAAGTAATCACTGATCAAGGCAGCAACTTCCTCAGTAACCTCATGAAGCGTATTGCAGAGGAATTTCGCATTGAACAATTTAGAACTAATGCATACCACGTTCGACTGAACGGGTCGATAGAAAGGTCTCATCATGTACTCGAGGAATATCTGGATGCATTCATTGACTCTTAGTTACCCACGTGAAATAAAGTACTCCTACCCACGTGGTAGACTTTCGGCACATCCTATCAAAATCATTCTATTCTCAAAAACCCGAGGAGGAAATGATATACACAAGCTCCTATTGCTTATGAATCAGTATTAATGTTCTCTAGTGGGTTTGGAGTACATATATTGCCTTGAAGAAGACAATACATGTCTTTCAATACATTATGTCTTTCAATACAACAATACATCTAAATTTTCTCATTGTATTCCCTTCTGTAGGATGGGCTAATAAAGATCTTGACAATTTTTGAAAAAACCATACCGGATATCGCCAAGATAACTTTGGGAATGGTTCCAATAATACAGAGAGGCCTTAAATGAGCTATTGAAATTTGTTTTGGATCAGAAATGGACATCTTGAGTTCTATCGGTAATGCATTCCGGGCACCTGAATTCGTAATATTCCTAGAAACACTCAATTGAAAATATTTGGGTGTATTACATCTGAAAAAGGATGCGGGATTACGAATTCACACCAGAGTCCTGAATCCGACGGAGAAGAATTCAGCTTTTTACGCGCGAATGAAATTTGAAGTGCCAAATGGCTATCACGTGGGTACCTGAGGGTTGATAAAGATGAGGAATGGAACCAGTCGTTAGAATTAGCCATGTTTTCATAGTACGAGTTAGCATGAAAGCCACTCGCACAGGCCATTTGAGTTAGTTTTCGGACGACTAGCTGAAACCCTCTCCAGCGAGCCCTCGGAACCTCAAGATATGCTTCCGAATTATAGAAATTATCCAACAGATTTGACAACTAGATTACATGAATTGCAGGGTTTAGCCAGAAACAGACTTGTCGAGACAAAATGGCGTACAAAAGACTATTACGACAGAAAAATCAACCCTCAGGATTCCCAGATTTGGGATATTAGTTTCACTCTAGGGAGGTGGCAAATGACATAAATTTGCTGACCTCTACGAAGGTCTGTATTCGATCATCGATACGATCAGAAGAGATAACGCGGAGATACAATCAATTTGGGATAAGTGTGAAACTAGGATCGTTGGTGTTAATAGATTTAGAATTTCTCACATAGGTGACGATGGAAGCTTGATTGATGAGAAAGCTATATACTTTTAGGAAAACCGAGGAGCATCTATCGGAATACTCCATCCGGAGCAGCAACCACATCAAGGCTCCAAATTCTCATCTCTTCCCCAACAAACAGAAGTAATCAAAGGTAGATACCATATTTTACTCACCAGTTCAGCATGCGACTATCCCATTTCAATAATCACCGTCTTGATGGATTGATGTATGACGATCCCTTGAAAATGCAATGGGATGGGTGTCGATAATAATTGTTAACAGTTCTAGAACTGAAACTCAGAGATTCCTGGCGCGGTTTGAATTTGGTCCTGATTCATATTCATGAATATGAATCAGCTAACGTACAATGAATTGAGCAATCAGATTGAGGCTGTGGGAAGTAGTCTCGTGCTTGTAGAGATGGTCATGTTCCTTATCCATGAGAGTACAGCTCAAGCAGAAAGCTGTGCGTCGAGGGATGGAAGAGATATTCGGAAGAATACTTAAACTTACAGGGGACATCACCGAAAATTACATCACCCAGCCAATTATGATTGCACTTAACTCGTCGTACTCTCAATCTATCCATAACCTCATAGAGCAATCCCGTGACGAATTCGAGGCTCGGAATGGCGACAAGGTGAAGGCTATTTGATCGGATATAATGTACTATCCGCGAGATCGCTCCTGGCAAGTACTGTGAGAACTGGAGTAGAATGGCTCGTTGACTACATGATCACTGCAGAAGAAGTCGTCAATGAGCGAACTAGTGAAGGTTAAACACCGTTGCGAATGGTAGTATCGTACGCAGACTGTGAATTGGTTCAACTTCTTCTTCGACGTGCTGCCAACCCGAGAGAAACGGAAGGAGACGATAATGAGCCTCTCATCTTTGCAGCTCTACAGCAAGGCATCACTGACATCATCGACAACCTTATATTTCATGGATGCGATGTGACTCGCTGTAACCGCGAAGGATCCTATTCGATCCATTACGCCAACGACTTCAGTGATCGCGATAGGGACTTTTTGGTCGGAAAAATGTTCAGAGATAGGGCAAGTTTATATGCCAAAAATGCACCAGGTGAAGCCCTATCAATGCAAGCCATGAGTTGTGATCACGTTGACTCGACTGTGTTATACGTTGAGTATGGCTCCAACTTAAATTTATGCTGAAAAGCGGCGATGCATTATGCCGTGAGAAAACAAGCAGCAGCAATCATCGAGTACTTGATAGACATTGGTTACAGGGCGAACAAAATGACTCTAAACGGCATAACATTGGGAGGAAAGGCCCACGACGGACTGGCGTGGCAGTTTTCCTTTTATTCCTTAGTCGAAAAAGCCACTCCCTACTTGTTACCATCCTTCGGTCTGCGGACCCTAGATCCAAACAACCCATACACCAACTATATACATGGATATGTATAGGAATCCGCAAGAGTCGGAAAGATAACACGTCCAATTGTGTTGACTATGAAAGAAGCTGTACGATACCAAAGGGTATCAGAGGCATCTCAGTTCATGGACAAAATGGGACTCATCATGGACCTCAATGAAATGATCAACCACAGAAATCTGAAGGAAGTAAGACATCATTTTCGAGGGAAATGGACTACTATTATACAAAAATTGTAACATGAAGAGATCTGAGTCCTGAACGAAGAGGTCACTCACGCGAGAAAGTGGTCCCAGGTCAGGAATCCGTTACATGGTGAGATTTTCACCAGACCTGGTATGAAGGGAGTTGATACATTGTCGAGCATCGAACATGATGCTCGAAGAATCAGTTATATTGTAGCTATTGTATAGCAGTTATATTGTTGTTAGTTGGTATCAAAGTAACACAAAGGTTGTTAGGTCTCGAATTCGATGAATTTTTTGGACATCATTACATATGAGAAAATGGTCCCTCTATTCTGAATTAAAAATGGAGCTAACATCAATGCTAGAAACAACAATGGCGAGACTATCTCGATGGAATCTGTTGAACATCCCAACCCCGAATCAACTGAATATCTAATCAGAAAAGGCGCAAGAGTGAATGAGCAGCGCAATGATAATCAAAACTGTCTTCATACAGCTCCGAATTTGGCTGCCCATCGGGTGAATGAAGTTTATCGGAATGATTTTATATCGTGTTGTGAAAAATTAGACCAGGCCGTGTCAGTCTCAGATAAAATATCAGGTGTGCCCGCAACGAGCTATGCAAGCGTAACTAAGCAGCTCATCACTATGCCGTCAAATAAAGTGTACATACCAGAAGGCAAATCCTTCCCAATCAGAGCTAGGAAGCAAATTATAATAGGCCCCACGGATGGGACTGAGGATAGGTTTCCCACGTCGAGAGATATGAAGCAGGCACTGATGACTGCTGTGAATCCGGTTGCTCTCAGAATTAATGCACAACGTGTCGTTCCTGGTCCTGATCAGTCGATTTTAGTCGATAGCGACAATACCATTGATGAGGTGAGAAATTGCCCGGGATCGCGTGCTGCTGGGTTGGAAATTGAAGCGTCTGTCAAAATGAAACCGCGGATTATTGTTCATGACATTCCGGTTCAATTCAGTAGAGAGCAAATCCGTCACTTCATCATCGAGCTAAGCATTCCGGACTGCACAGGAGGAGATCTCGCAGTTGTGTTTCTGTATCCGGCGGGTGAAAGAAGGCACCGATCCTGTGTGCTCGAGACAACATCTGAATTCAGGAAAGTGCTGATTGACCAACAAAAAGTTCATATTCAATGGTCCCCTCGTCGAATTGATGATCACGTGTCTGTTGTACAATGTTTTAGATGTCAGCACCTAGGCCTTGTGGCCAATGGGTGCACAAACCATGTGGTTTGCGGAAATTGTAGTGATGAGCACGAAAGAGGGGAGTGTAAAAATAGGAAACCCCTGGTGTGTGTAACTTGTGTTTCACAGACATATCCAAATAAATCTCACTCAGCATTTGACAGATCTAAGTGTCCAATTTTGAAGAGAAGGATTAAGCAGAAGATCTTACGAATTGATTATGGACAGAGTCGAAAAATCGCAGCTTCTCCGCGTAGGAAACCTCAATGCACAATCCCTCTATCCTCATTTTGTCGATGTAAGTGACTTTGTGACTCAAAATTACGTCCAAGTACTCGGATTTGATGAGACGTGGCTGAGTCCGGCAGTTGATTCGAAACGAGTGAGCCTCACTGGGTACAATTCGTTCCGTGTGGACCCCAAGGGTGAGCGAGGTGGTGGGGTGGCATTGTATGTGCACGAATTAATCAGTGCAAAGTGATCAGTCATTCTCCTGTTGGGTATTGTAAGGAGCCAGAGTATTTGTTGGTATCACTTGAGCTTAGTACTATGGCGATACTTTGTATGGTCGACTATAATCTGCCCAACGCTGGATATTGGTGTGGTGTTGAACAAGCCCTATTAAAGTGTAACGTCACATTCGACTTCATAATACCAATGGGCAATTTCGGTATCAATTAGCTGGATCCCATGACCAAATCTCGTAGGAGAATTTTGGAGGAGTCCTTCTTCACTGTGGGTCTAGAAGCGGTCGAATTTGAGGTCACGTGTCATCACGGAGAGGGGGGGGGGCTCACACGCTGATCGACTACATTTGTGTTGAGGACAGGTCTCGAGTTCTTGAGGTAAGGCGAAAAGAGGTCCCGTCCATTACAGAACACGATGCAATTTTCATCACTTTGAATTTTCCTTTCGACCCCTCACCACCCCGACTGATCACTTGCAGATCTTTCGCCAAATTCGACCTCTCCAAACTGAGACAAAATTTATCTGAGGTAGAGTGGAGTTTTGTAACTCACTTGGACAACGTAGATAATAAAGTCGAGGCACTCACGTTCTTCATTCGTGATCTCTATGAGAAACATGCTCCGCATCACATCTTTATCCCAAGAAAGAAGTCGAACTGTCCTTGGATCACAGATGGTATTAAATCTGCTAGGACAGATCGTGATAGACTTGGAATGAAAAGTAGGGAGCTCGGTCGCAGTGAGGATAAAGCACTATATCGTGAGATCAGAAATCGCATCAAGGCGATGACGAGGAATGTCAAGTCTTGTTACTATAAGTCAAAATTCACGAAGTGCGAGAGTACTTCGGAACTTTGGAGGATGGTTGACAATCTTGGGTTGAAAGCGGAATCAGTAGAGCGTTTCGAACTTCCGTCCTCCCCAGACGAGCTCAACCAGCACTTTGTAGGCACTCAAAGAGCGGAGGATCTCCATGACCTTAGGCCAACTGTGAGAATTTCCCTAGATGATAGGTTCCACTTCAAGCACATCGACCCGAACGAAGTTGTAGATGCAGTTTTTTCTATGAGATCGGACGTCCGTGGTGCCGATAACATTCCACTCAATTCCATTAAAGATTGTCTACCTTTTATCCTGCCCGTATTGCTCAATATTTTTGACACATCCCTCCAAACGGGGGTATCTCCCGAGAGTTGGGCGTTGGCGTTAGTGACACCCTTGCCCAAGGTCAAGTCTCCGTCAGAACCAAGATACCTTGGGCCGATGAGCATCCTAGGCGCGATGGCAAAGATTCTTGAGGAGATGGCTCTGAGGCAAATAACGGACTTTGTCTCTTCTAATGATACCATCAGTTCGCATCAGTCGCGATTTCACAAAAACCACAGTACGCACACTGCACCAGTCAAAGTCGTTGATGACATCAAGGAGTTTATGGACCAAGAAATGGTGACCTCACTTGTTTGTCTAGATTTCTCGATGGCCTTCGATATGGTCAACATCACCCTCTTTTTGGAAAAAATGGAAGCTTATGGTTTCCCTGACTCGGTTTGCGAGTGGATCAGGTCATTCCTGTCGGACAGAATGCAGATCGTGAGACTCCCTGACGGTTCCTAATCCGCGCGACTGCGTCGACATGCTGGTGTACTACAGGGTTCTAAAGCTGGACCACCTTTCTACTCACTGTTCTCTGATGATGCTGCTTCTGTCTGTCGTCATTGCAAATCACACTTTTACGCGGATGACACGACCATTTACTGATATGGGTGTGTTAGGAAAGTGAATGTATAGTCGAGGTGGTTAATGAGGATGTGCGTTGGTTTTGGAAGTGGGGTCGGCATAATGGGCTCCTGCTTAATTCTGATGGAACTAAGGCTCAGTGGTTTCGATCACGTTATTTTATCAATGAGCTGCACGTGATCGTGCAGCTCATTTATATTCCTCCGGCCAAAGTTGCTAGTCAAGCTGTCGAGTATTGCTAGAACATGAAATTGCTAGGGATAACTCTTGATAATTGTCTGAGTATGCGTGAACAGAGCACCCACATGTCGAGGAATTGTTCCGCTTCTTTGAGTAGGCTTCGGGAATGTAGCGACTTTTTACCTAAAGAGACTAGGTTCCAGTTGGTGAAGTCTCTAGTAGTTCCGAATCTGGAGTACTTTCAGGGCCTTTTTCTGAACTTATCCAGGGAACTGGTTACCAATCCAGCCGCTGCAAAAATGCGGCTATTCGTTTCGTTGTTTCCGGTGAAAAGTCAATCACATTACTCCTTGGTACCGTGAGTTCCAAATTATGCCATACTCTCTTCGACGAAACGACCTCAGTCTCTTCCTCTCAGCCAACGTTCTAAGAACTCCTGAACTTCGGTACATACGGGATGAACTCGAATTCCGACCAGTGAACAGGGTTGGATCCAAACGGTGCTCTGCGCTCGATATCTTTGTACCCGCGTGGACCACGACTACATTTAGAAACTCATTCCTCTCAAGCACGATTACTCTGTAGGATGATTTGCCTGATGTTGGGAGACGCTGTTACCCTCGCCCTCCGTTTGAGACTATAATGTTGTTGCACTTGCTAGCGGGTCATGAACAAGAATGATGCTGGTGGAGCAAGCCCTTTGTACCTTGTGGAGTTTGCGACCTGGTCTAACTTTAATCATTCAGTTCGTTATGTGGTTGCTAGGGGGGGGGGGGGCCCTGCTCGCTCCGCTCGCCAACCCCCTAGAGAATGAGTTAATCTGGTCAAGCTGTTTCGAATTCACTTTTGTGTTGAGATTTTTCCGTTGCATCTGTCGACCGATATAACTATTTGCGTTGAGCTTTGGGATCTATTCGCTGCAAGATGCGGGCCTTTGTGGAATTTCATCATTGCCTGGAAAGAGGTCTTATGTCAGTACAGCCAGTTTTTTTAGAAGAAGTTCTAATGTCAGTACAGCCGATTTTGCGAATAATTCAAGAAATTCCATATAAATACGAATTTTTCATCGATAAATTCTTCAAGTCTTCTTCAAGTCTGATTTTGACAAACGTGAATTGAGAGAGGCTGACGTGATTATTTGGGATGAGGCTCCTATGATTCCGAAAAAAGCATCAGAGATAGTTGAGGAATGTAGTTTGGACTGAGATTCTCCAAAATTGAATATGAAAGATCAGAATTGATTGATTGATTTCATTGCATACGTAAGACGTCATGGAGTGGAATCCGACAACAGGAAGATGGGAGGAGATTTTCGATTCAGAATAGGGAGTTTATCTCTCGAGAATCAATCAACAGATAGATCACTACATTTCAGATGAGAGAGAATATCAGAAATACATAGAATCATTAGAGAAAGACGAGGATTCGGAAAATGTTGATCGAATTATCGAAAATCAAGGTGGAACTGATAGTTTTGAATGGGAATTCCATACATGGGATCAAGTATTGGACATTATAGAAAGGGAAGTTTTCAAAATAATCAATTTCCGCATAGGAAAGAAGAATTTGAATGCTATGAATTCGACAGAAAGAGATTACATGGAATATTCACTTAAGATTGCTAACATAATCCAGTCACTGAATTATGAGTCCCAAGATGGTTCAACATGAGATTCATGGGATTGCTCAAACATTTCGAGACCTGTGGGATAGATGAATAAAATTTGGGAATGTTTATATAGTGCAGCTGATCATGAGCAAAAATCGGGAGTGATTTTCTGTTGTTTAAATTATACAGATTCAACGTTTGAGGGTGGAATCGCTCGATAATTTCCAGGAATGGAAGAGGGGTTCATCGAGATGTTCTCTTTTCCATACAGAAATCCTGGTTCATGAATTCATCTTTCATGATTCGTGGGAAGAGATTCGACTCGGTAATTGGGAAGAATGACATTTGTGAAGGGATTGTGAGAATATCTTGTGATGGAGGTCTTTTCTGCAGCCAATAGTCTAAGATTCTTGCGTGCATCTATATAATCAGAACTCCCTAATTATCAATTCTGCGATGGAGCCGGGATGGGACACACGGTCATTCCCATTTTCAGGCGTTGGAATGATGTGAATGTGATATTTTATGGAAATCAATCATATACATATAATTTGTACCAATTGATTATCAGGAGTTATCTTGAGGAAATTGACAGTAATGATGAGGATTATGTTAGATGCAGTGGATGCGGAGTTCTGTTCTGAAATCTTGAGTCATTGGAAGAGAACAGGAAATAAAAACATAGAAGAAGAGAGACAAGGAGACGTGAATGCAGGATTTGTGGAATGATTATGCTCGAGCGATTTCTAAAGAAGCATTCAGGAACGACCGTGGGTATCAGCACTGTTCCGGTGCCGTTTTCCGTGGTGACCGACGCAGAATCGGGTAAAATACGTGCATTCCCGTGAGCTTCCCGTGTCGCTCATTGACGCCTCGCATGCTCAACGGGAGGGATACGGGAACCCACAGATGCCTCGCAAGCTCGATTCCCGTGAGCTCCCGTGCTAGATGTACTTTGCAGTTCTTCTCGTGGCTCCCGTGCTCTACCCGTGATCCATGGGTGAAGCGATCTCCCGTTTACTCCCGTGGCTCTCGTGCTCTGACCGTGGACCCGCTCGATGCGATTTCCCGTGTCCTCCCGTGCCTCCCGTGCTCTACCCGTGGGACACGGATGATGCGGATTCCCGTATCCTCCCATGCCTCCCGTGCTCAACACGTGGACCACGGATGATGCGATTTCCCGTGTCATCCCGTGTCTCCCGTGCTCTACCCGTAGACAACGGGTGATGCGATTCCACGTGTCCTCTCGTAGCTCCCGTGCTCTACCCGTGGACCACGGGTTGGGTGGTTTCCCGTGTCCTCCCGCGACTCTCGTGCTCTACCCGTGGACCCCGGTCGATGCGATTTCCCGTGCCTTCCCGTGCTTCCCGTGCTCTACCCGTGGACCAAAGATGTTGCGGTTTTCCCTGTACTCCCGTGTCTTCCGTGCTCTACAAGTGGACAACAGGTGGTGCAATTTCCCGTGTCCACCCGTGCCTCCCGTGCTTTGACCGTGGACCGAGGGTGATGCCATTCTTCGTAGCCTGCTGTGCCTCCCGTGCTTTACCCGTGGACCAAAGATGTCGCGATTACCCGTGTGCGCCCATGTCGCCCGTGCTCTACCCGTGGACCACGGGTAATGCGATCTCCCGTGTCTCCCGGATCGACCCGTGGACCCCGATCGATGCGATTTCCCGTGTGTTCCCGTGCCTCCCGTGTTCTACCCGTGGACCACCGATGTGGCAATCTCCCGTCCCCTCACGTGTCTCCCGTGCTCTACCCGCGGACCACGGGTGATGCCGTTTCCCGTGTCCTCCCGTGCCTCTCGTGCTCCACCCGTGGACCACGGATGATGAGATCCGGGCTCGTGGGGAAATTCAACCTTGACCCATCCAAGAGGAATTTTCACTGGTATGGAATGCTAATAGACTCTCAAGAATTGTACAGGGTGGTCTGATGTTGTCACGGAATGTGACATCATTAATATGGACACAAAGTGTCTTTGTTGATGATATTACTGAGTAATTAAGCACTTGTGGTCCACGGGTAGAGCACTGGAGCCACGGGAGGACACGGGAGATCGCAACATCCGTGGTCCACGGGTGTAACGAGGGAGGCACGGGAAGACACGGTCAATCGCATCATCCGTGGTCCACGGGTAGAGCACGGGAGGCACGGGAGGACACCGGAAATCGCGGTGATACAGAGTCACTACGAACACCAACTCTGCCCCTGGGGTGTTCCTTCGGGCGATTCGCCGGGCAAGCCGGATACAGAAACCGGGGGGATTTCACCCCCCCCCCCCCTCCCCCCCGGTGTCAATTCTTGTCGTCGCGTGAGCAGTACAAAACCCGAATGAACGAGCCGCTGCGTCTTCCCGATCGGTAATAACTCTCGTTGTCTATGACTTACTCATCTCACCCATCCACTCGAGTCACCCCCAGGGCCCACCATAGAAAAGGGAGCTGCTGTGTAGTGTATTGTGTTGTGAGTGTAGTCTGCGTTGCTTGTTCTTCATTCGGCAATACCCCAAGTTTCTGGTAACCCACTATCCGCAACCCATGGATGCGTCCGGTAGCATGGAGAATGCTCGACCCTGGGGGAAAGGACCCGAGGATCCGGGCCCCTAACTTCAGGGTCCCGAAATCTATCTATCTCCTTTTTTTTCATGGTGGTCAATAAGGTTGATCTGCTCGCAGACGTTGTGACGGGTTGCGCCTCTGGGTTCACACAGAGCACGGCACGGCCTGAATCTCCCCACTACTTGGGGTAACATCCACCATGTCGTAACCAACTCACCCTGAAACCGCCTTCGCATTACTTCAGGGTGGGAGGAGCGTCACGCGCTACGGAAGCGTGTCTCTCTGGATCTTCAGCTCTTCTTTCTTCTTTCCTGGTCATCCGGTGTTGATCACTCTTCAGGTCGTCGGTGTTAGCAATGCAGCGCCCCTTGCCTGGCTCTGCAGCGCTCGTTCTCGCTCTTCTTTCCGGGTGATCGCCATCTCGATGAAGTCGGCGATCTCCTCCCACGTATTCTTACTGCAAAACATGGCTGGCACAAGGTTCTCAGGTATAAAATGGAACCCGAGCCGGCTTATAAGCTTCGTTCTTTCTATATTCGTATCAGCACCCGCGAAAAGTGCGTGCTCCACGTCGTCCCAGTCCGCCTCGCACAACTGGCGAACCGGGGTCTGCCTCATCTGGAACCACTCCAGGTACACCCCAAAACAGCTACGTCCACTCAAGGCTTGCGTCAGCCAGTAGTCCAGCTTGCCGTGTGCCCGATCAATCCACCTGTCTAAAGTGAGAATCAACCGGCGCATCCACGCACCCTTGGTCGAGATGTCCCGCTCCCTTTGCCGATCGGCCACTGTCGCCTCCCTTTCAGACTCTCGGATGACGGCCGTCCGGTTCGGGTCCAATTCCACTCCGTCGCTCTTGAGGGGCTCTGAGCGGTCCCATATGCGCACTCGTTCCATCACCAGCAGACGAATGGGTGGTGTCCTCCCCAAAAAGCACGCTGCTTGCTACGACACCGTTCAGTGGGCGCTGATGGTCCGGAGCGCCATACGCCGCACAGTGGGAGATTTTGAAAAATCCCATTTCAAAATCAGATATTTCGGGAACAGAAAGAGGTACAATTCGATTCTCCTTGGAGATGGAAGGTCTATTCAAGCGCCATACAAGAAGAGTGGACCCGAGTGTGGAAAATTCCTCGGATTTCCTGGAAAATCTTGGGAACGACAAGGTCTTCTCCGGAATTGAGATACTCATCGGATCTCACTGAAATGAGTCAGCTTCTGGATCCGGTTCAAGCCTCACACGCATGTTTTGATGCCTGTTGAATGATAATCTTTTCACGGGAAAATGGTGCAGAATGATAATCTTTTCACGGGAAAATGGTGCAATTCAGAGAAAACTTCAGGAGAACATTTCGTTTTGTAATTAGCCAAACAATAATGCTATATTTTCTTCAATCCAAAATTAGAAGTTTCTTGGATTTCCGTTCGACATTTTGGGTCCGCCATCTTGTTTTTCCAGAATCTGACTACGGATTATCATTCAACAGGCATCAAAACATGCGTGTGAGGTTTGAACCGGATCCAGAACCTGACTCATTTCAGTGAGATCCGACAAGTATCTCAAATCCGAGGAGGACCATGTCGTTCCCAAGATTTTCCACACTCGGGTCCACTCTTTTCGTATGGCGTTCGAATAGACTTTCCATTCCCAGAAAGAATCAAATTCGTACCTCTTTCCGTTCCCGAAATATCTGATTTTGAAATGGGATTCGTCAAAATCTCCCACTGTGCGCCGCTAGACAGGGCCCACTTCCGCATCGATTACGGACCCCCTGGCTACCTGACTTCAGATTGCGGCACCGTTGAGTATGATGGAATAGCTCACGGTACTGAGTAACGCTCTTTTTTTTGCTTTGGCCCGCCGATGTTCGGGATGAGCCGCTCGAGAGTACTGCCTACCCTATCTGCTTCGAGCGCGGCTTAACTAACCTGTGCCTTATAGCTCCACTTATCGTCAAGAATGAGAGGGTCTCTATCTATCTATCTACAGTATAACCTGTGTATGTTGGGCACCTCCGTTTCAGCCCAAACTGTACAACTTAGGCAGGTGCCCAAGATATGCAGGGTCTCATGATTCCGACCAAAAATTGTAGGATACGGGTATCGAGAATATGATTCTTATTACACGTCTTTGCATTCATTCATACATATGTATCTACACCCAGGATTGATCTTCATGATTTCTATCAAATACTAACTATGAACAAAGAAATATTATCATCATACTATCGATATTCTGAATACAAATCACTTGGAACGAGAGGGAAAATAATCATCAATTCTAGATTGCTTCATATTTTTTGAACGATAATAAATTTCCTTCTCTATCTCACTTCGCATTTTGAATAAAATACTCACATT
>JAPYYZ010001280.1:0-17221 GCA_030522705.1 Eretmocerus eremicus
ATTTGCCTCTAGTTCGAGGGATTTTGAAATCCCTCTACCGTTGGAGGTAAAAAAGCCTCTACTTGGAGGGATTTTTCCCTCGAAGGAATTTAGAGTGTGAGCGAAATTTTAAAGTTATCTGTGGAAAACTCTGGGAGTAATCTCGATTATAGTACAACTACAATCCATTTGCACCATGCATAGACAGGATTACCGCAAGAGCTTTCTGTGGATCATTCCAAAATTTTACATAGTGGTACATTCTGCCAATAAGCAGGTATTGGACTGTTTACACTTTTTCGGAATATTAGTTTGTTTCATTTTAGTTAAGTTCATGATGAATGTCGGTAAGGTAGAGCTTCGAACTCCCCTCATAGATGTGTGTGACGCAATCCGAGAAATCTCTAAAATTTTGTGAGGTTTTGCCACTAAACAGACATTTGAAGCTTCAAAGTAATTTCAAATTTTTAAAATTTTTTCTAAATATCGATGAGATCTATCTTATCGATATAAGTTAAATAAAGTAATTTCAACTTTGGGATATCCGATCCACTTTGCCGAACATGAGACATGTGACACTTTTTTCGCGAAGAATAGCTTTTTGAACAGTTCTTTCTGGATAACAGGATTCACTGAAGCTCAATGATTATTGATCTTCGATGCTGGAATGTCTTAATTGAGTAATTCCATGTCAAATGAGAAATTTTTTTCCATCTTTACTTTTACCTCTGTCGGCTTTTTTTCTGTTCAGAATGTTGTAAAACTACAATTCCAAACATTCCCACAGCTCAAAAAAAATTTCAACATTGTTTACTTAGGCCCATGTACTTGATTTCGTGACTAATCACTCGACCAAAACTTCGCCGCCGTATTTTGAGTACAACATTAGACAGGTGCGAGGAATTCATATTCTGCTAGCAACATCTGGAAGATGGTTCAAAACCCTATCAATTGGTTACATGCAAAACCTTTCTAGAGCCTTTTTAACCTTAGAGCCTGGAACAGCTGTCATTCACAAAATGTCCGTGAGTTTTTTCGACCTATTCTAAGATTTTTTTTCATATTTTTTTCACTTAGTATAGTTGTAATCTATCAGAAAAAACATTTTCAAGCATTCCTTCGCAGTTTTGAGCCTTTTGAAGTCTTATGTCATGCGGAATCCACTCGAAAAACTTTGAACCCCGTCTTTCACATCGAAACCATCCAAAAAAAGCTCAGCAACTCACTTCATTGTAGCTTCCTGTTCATCTGCATAGAAAGCTATTCTGAAACATTCAATTTAGGAGAAGAAAAATGGTCAATGTATCACACCGTGTGGGAGATCTTTTCTTGACTATTGTAAAAGCTATATCTTCAAAATTTATTGACCAATCGGTATAAACATTTATGAGCATGCTTCTTAAGAAACCCCTTCACCCCTCCTATCACTTTCTTCCACTTTTCAACAAGTTTGCAGAAGCGCCATTTAAACAAATTGCAACATCTCCTAAACAAGACGGTTGATATCCATAAGATTTCGCAGAGTTGTTTGGCCTTCCAAGTTTAACAAGCGTGCCTTTCTCAAGATTTTACTATTTATTCCTTTTGGAGATATTTGAAGAAGAATGTCTAATCCCTATAATCTCCATGTTAATTTCAGAATTTTGATGATTAATAACTAGATTCACTGACGGTCAAAAATACTGGGAAAATTCGATAATTTTTAAAACAGCAAATCTTACTTCAAGTGTAGCAGAGTTTCAGAAAATTCTATTTATATTTTTTTCAGCGAGTCAGCCACCTCAATTCAATATTGAACATCACTCTGTCTCTCTTATAACGAACTGGTAAACCGAATTATGACATGCGCCCATTCAAACTCCAGGGTGATCGTTCGACCGTTTTAGCTCACTAAAATCTCCTAGATTTTAAAAAACCGATCATCAAGTAGCTCGTCGCGCCCGCTGTATCCGCTCTCTCACGAGTCTCGATCATAAAATTTTAGAGAAAAAAAAGCGGGTCTTGCAACCCCCCTGACCAACGTCGCGCGTCGCACGTGTTGAGTAGGTTTTATTAAAAATTCGAATGCATCCATCACCGAAAGCAACCCTTGCGATACGAGTGACTGAGACACGCGTCCTGCTCGTTCGAAGTCGCGCGCTGTTATAGAGCACTTCGGAACTTCTCCCGCCCCTAATTTTTAAAACCTAGTGCACGTGGCACTTTCTCGAAATTTCCTCATATCCGGGAAGGATAACCACTGGGCAAGAAATATTTTGTGCCAAAATTATTCACCTTTTTCTGAGAGATTTTGGGCAAGACTCGTGAGCATCGATGGAATCTACGAGGAGAAAAAGGACCTTGACATCGCCCTGGTCAATTTTGACGAAGAATTTTTAAAGAAACAGCATTCTCTTTCATTCTCATGTATTCTCGCGCAATGATCTCTGCGTAGAGCAATCAAATTATTTCTTTGAATAATAATCCTTTTGTCATGTTCATAATAAGCTGATATTTGCTGTAAATTGATCAAACAAGATTCCATAGTGGTTTTCCAATCCAAACATGTGATGAACACGTGCGCACGAATAGCGAGTTGATTCCATTGTACATACATCATATGAGCTTGAATATTGAGTCAAATCGATATTCTTTCTTCATTAATTGTTGTATTTATCCATAATGCACAAATACCATAGCGTTTGGATAATAATCCTTCAGCCGCAAAATATCAGATTGACATGTTACTGACAGAACCGTAAGGTCGTGCTTAAGGTATATGAAAAATCTCTCTCTTAATAATGCATGAATGAAATAGTATTCCATTTCTCAGATAGAATTCTTTGGATTGATTACAAATTGTATCGCCCTGGACTCGTAAGTCCATTTCAGGCGCTAGGGTGGTTCATTTAAATAAGTCCTCTGTGCCCGAAATGGCCGTAAGAGCACAGGGCAATAATGATTCTTTCTCGCGAGAACCTTAAAACCGCAGTTTCAGGTAAAAATGATGAAAAAAACTTGCAAGAGATGGAAGAAAAATTCCATTAGCTCGTTCCAAACTGATACATCGCACACGATTCTTCGCACCTGGGTAAGCAGTGCTGGAACTTATCCGAATCCCTCATAATTCATCAAATATCGTATAGTTCTAGTTAGAAAGAGATCCATATAATCATATCATTGTTTACAATCCATAAATACTCACCATTCTCAAACTATACGAGCATGAGGCGGACCAAAAAACGGGAGCAATACTTGTCGTTTTAAACCTCACTATTCATTGGAAGATCATATCATGTTCATGTTCGCAGCTTAGTACTCAGAGTATTTTCAAACTGAAATCCGTATACTATTCGGGAGGTCGTGGCTTAATCGCTTGAAAAACGCAAATAACGAGTACAAGTTTCGCTAGTCAATAGTGGTATAAGAGGACCGAATATTCTCGCCACGTTCATTTACCCGAATGAAATAATAGATTCCTCGATTTCTTCCACAACAGAATCATTAAAATGAAACATTCTCGCAGCAAAATGATTTGTACATTCAACGTTGTATTTTTCTTCGCAGGAATTTGTACTCATGGCAATTTTGGTAAGTGAACTATACAAATTACGGAATTCTCATTTTCTTGAATAATAAATAAATTCACGATCATCACGGCGTTGAAAATGTCTTCTATCAATGAGCTGATTCCTTTATCAACTAATTGCTGTTTTCAGGCCTACCAAACGAAGAGGAAAACAGCTCTAGACCAGATGCTCCATTAGCTCCAACCGATTATTACCCCGAAATTCCACGAATCAAAGTCGGCAAAAAGTTTCACTGCAGTGGTATCTTCCTTCAGCCCCACATTGTCCTCACAGATTATAGATGCGTCGCTAATCGTTCTCTCAAGAGAATAATAGTGAAATTCCGTCAAACGCTCAACGTAAGCCAAGATGCTTCTTACAAGGTCGAATCGAGTGGTTCTCTGGAATGTTCTGAGGGAGTTATTGGCTGTGGTGTGAGCTTATTGCTGTTGGAAAACTCCATCTTGGGAGCCAAAGTCGCAAACTTATCCAAACCTAAGGATGGTTTACCTCAGGTTGGCCAGGCATTGACTCTGATGAGTTGGGACACTTCACCTAGTGCCTATGTAAACGGAGTTCAGAAAGGTTTGTTGCGAAGCTTGGATCTGAAGGTAGAATTGTCGAGCGCGGAATGCGCGAAAAAGTTGAACAAGTCGTTGGAGGAAAGGCATGTTATATGCGCAAGTTATAGAGCTAAAACAAAACTACCTCCAAAGATTAGTGGGGGGCCATTGGTGGACGCCAATGGAACTGTGGTGGGCATCGCATCTTTTACACAGAAATTCGATGGAGAGACTTTCATAGTCTCGACGGCTATAGCCCCACAGTTTAGTTTAATTAATTCATTGCGTGAGACACTGGAGACAGGCCTGATTTTAGATCCTTGATTTGACTTATCGAACGGAGAGAGCTTGTCAAAGTCATTTTTGGGGGCTCACGTACATACCAGCCTGTAATTTTACACTACTAAAATGACTATCTCAGATGAGTATGCGTAATAAAAATGTATTGATACAAAGGTTGTTTGATTCCTTACTATCGTATGTGTTGAGTTACAGAAGCTCTATTGATAGAATAATTATTTATTAAATTATTTAGTACGGGATGACGGTGTCAAGCTCCCGTTGCTTTGAATTAGCATTCTGCTAATATCTTTCAACAGCGTTCTTCATATGATGCAGTGCTGATCGATGAATATATGGAGCTCCGTTGATAAAAATACTGAATCATCCACTGATGAATAGCGGGTATGGGAAAGAGGTGATTGATATTGAGCCATTTATCGCCCCACAGTCAGTCTGTTACAGTCCATAACTTCACTCACAAGAACACTTTTTTATCGTAATATATTCTATTGATCTGTTTATCTTGAAAGCATGTTATCGCTGCAAATAGGGCAATTATTTCACTGTGGTACTTTGTCACGCCGGTATTCTCATGGTTTATAGTATAGTACATTATCAGAACAAATGAAAACTCACGCATGGCCATAATTTGTTTTACTATCTTTCTTGTTCCTCCTAAAAGTTTTTGAGAATTGAAGGAGCGCATTAATTTTTGTATTAATAGCACTACACAATGTACCTAATTATGCTGATACAAGTTTGTACTTTTGTGATCTTTCTCCACTTCGGACAAATCGTTCTACCTATTCGTCAGTGATCGGAATCGCACCCACAATCCTCCGTCCGCAACCCAAGAAAAACTATTAGGATTCATTTTTAATGGCAGCCTCGTCCTCGGTGACGTCGCCATCTCAAAATTCATCAATATAACCGCAATCACGCTTTTAATCATCATTGTGGCGAGCCTGATTCCCACGCACTTTCTCGGACCTTCTCCAAATGGCAGAAAGGCATACTTCCGTCCATCGTCGTTCGCGATTTCCGTCTCAGCAAATCTGTCAGGATTAAAAACATCCGGTTCCTCCCAAAATTCTTCGTCCAAGTGCATCCCCACGGCAGAAATGCATACCATATCACCTTGTTGCAACCTACACGAAAGTCCATCAGAACCAGTCAACTGAACTTCCTGTGTGCAAATTTTGGTAAACTCTGTGAGACCTGGGTTCAACCTCAGCGACTCCAACATAACCTTTTCGAGGTAGTCCATGCTCTTGATGGCGTCGTAAGTGAGCTTATTGTCAAACCTCTCCAGCACCGACATAACCTCTCGCCTTGCTTTATCCTGAACCACGGGATTGTCCGCCAAACGGTACAGAACAGAGCTGATTACCGACCCTGACGTTTCGTAACCGTCGAAGAAGAGCGAGGTAACTTGTGCCACAGCTGTGTCCTCGTCAATCTCACCCATCCGGTCTATGATGAACTGCAGAAAGTCCGGTCTTCTGGCCTCATTTCCCTGTTCCAATCTGGAAGTCACGACTGATCGAACAATATTTCTAAAGTATAAGTCAGTCTCCGTCGGTATCAGACGTAAACCGAGTAACTGAGCTATTCCAGGCAAACCAAAGCGGATTATCCTTTCAAGTCCGTTGAGCGTCGTTGTCTCAAAGAGTCTACGGGACACACTGATAAAGGCCATTTCGTCAGGTTGTTCTTCGAAACTGTGGCCTTGGATTCCGAATGCGGCGTTGGCTACAAACTCGCCCGTCAGCCTCGTTGCTAGATCCCTCAATTCCAACTCGACCACCTGATGCTGCTTAACCTTGGTCTTGACGTAAGAGACGAGCTCGTCACAACAGCTGAGCAAAGAGGACTCGAAGACGCACCTCAGTGTTTTTGAGGAGAAGTTGGCACTGAGCAGTTGGCGAGCCTGTCTCCACTCGTCATACTTGGCAAAGAAGGGATTCTTCATCATAACATTGTCCAGCTTTTCGTTGACCGATGTAATGTTGTTGTTGAAGCTTGAGAAACTTTCTTGTAGGATCTGTTTCACGAGTCGAGGATCACGTACCAGGAGACAGGGTTTTCGTACGAAGAAGCAGCCAAACATGCTGTGATGACCCGCCCGACGGTGAAGCCTTTGGGCCCACATACCAATGTTTTCACGAACCAGTAGCAGAGGTAGTGCATGGCCAATACCTGGTAAGGCTCCGGACAAACTCGGCACATTTTGGCGCGTCCAGTAGTCGTAGCCTCGAGTCAAGCACAAGTACGCGAGAACAAACGTAACGGTGAGCAATAGTAGCAAGAGATACATTGTCGAATTCTGACTGCAGTCTTTGTCTTCCATGTAGAATCAAGAGTCTCGTGAATCGCGCAGTTTGGAGTGTGGATGCTGTTATCAAACTGATAAAGCTACAGAGATATCAAATCACACATACTCTGCTTTGAATCTCTAGAAAACCACGATAAGTTTTTGTTCATGTTTACGGAGAGACTGAATTTTAAAGATCGATGCTTGTAAATTTTGTCAGAATCCATGGGTTTCGTGAATCACCATTTTGGTGAGTAATAGAAACTGTCAAGGAGCGAGACAAGAAATAGTAGCTGTATTCGACGATACCTCGTTGATTTTATTATCATAACTTGATCACACGTCGTCACCACCGTTGATCACCATTACCCACGTAACAATGAAAACACTATGTTCATGTATGATCACCGATGAAATATGAGGTCTCCTTTTGACATGTTCTAATATGTTCTCATGAACCTCTTTCTGCCCCAAGTATCACTTATATACCCAGATATGATACACAATCATGCAAAGAAGAGCACAACAATTTTTGGTTCCCCATAGACTCAACTTTGGAATGTCAAAGTAGGGAAATATCAAAAAATGAATTGAGAATGATAGAATAATTCTTTCATTGGGAACATAGAAACTACAGTAAACAGAGGAAAATTGCTTTGCATACAAAATATTCAACTCATACATAACAGTTACCCAAACTGGTGTAATTTGAGTCAAAAAGACCTCAAGTTCCAAGAGTTTCAAATACATAATTCGACATGTAAGAAACGACTCATAAGTTGTTCAATTAAATGTTGACTCCCTCCGGCATCTACTTTGGAATGTCAAAGTACTTCTCGAGAGAATTTTTCCAAAGAATGCCCAAGCTCAGAATTGAGATTATCTCCAGAAACTCTCTTCAAATCAAACTCTCAAGAAATTATATTTAGAAGGATACATTTGTGAATCTATTCGTTGAATAAATGATGTGTTTCATTCGACAACATTTCACCGATCTTTAGCCACCCTTCTCAAGCCTCCACCTTTACACATTAATAATCGAGATGGGTGCGAACTTAACCTGTCGGCGTTATGCGGCCTCGATAATTTTTTTGCATAACACAAATCACTTGTCACATTCTTTGACTACGAACATTCTATTTCTCGAATAATGGAGGGTTGAATTCCAGATTACCAAGGTCATTGAAGCCGTTTTTGATGCACAGTCATCTACTTGAGAAAGTCTCAGGTGGAAAAATTTGCTTTACGCTCTCAAAATAATTCCGTGAGTCATAGAGATGATGTCCGACACTGATTCTGACCACTTTCTCTGAAAATGCAACCTTTTTTACGTCAATTATATTGACTTCGGTGAATATTTTAGGTGGCTCTGAAGCTCACAAAAAACCGAAAAGAAAAGGCGAATTTTTCGCTGAAAAACGATGATTTCTCAAATTATATTATTATGGATGAATATCTAGCAGCGCTGGCTTTACCTCAGCGCACGACTGCATTCATATTTTAAATGTCCGGCTAAGAGTCGGAATATCCATCAGCAAACCCTTCAGAACCTCTATTTGACGTTGGCAAGTCTTGGACCCCCGAATATCAAAGTTTCCGCGGAATCACCGATAACCGATATATGAATATGGTATTTTGGAACACTATGTTCATATAAGAATATAGTGTTTTCATTTTTACGTGGGTAGTCATAATCGGGCATGATCTTTAATGGTAAAATATATGATTATATAAATATTTTCAAAATTGAAAACTCGCATACTGATGAAGGGAATCACATTCAGACAGAACATGATAAGGATTTGGTATGCTGCAATTTTTATATTTTTGGTGAATATATTTTTGATGAAACAGTTTCGTACAGAGTCTGTATGGTAAAAATTGTTATCGCAGGATACAAACTTTTCTTATCGATACAATAATTCAGATATACAGAAAATATGTTCCAGAATCGGATAAATTCTTCGGGAAAAATCAAGACCTACGTGAGCGATTTAGATATTCTTTGCAACTGTTACGTGTATGATTACCTACACCTACATGGAGTTTCATTTATAATTTAAGACTTTGCTGTGCTGATAAAATTCTGATTCAATCGTCTCTGATACTCAATTAGAACAAAATATCAATCTAGCTTCGTCACAAATAATTTCAAATAACATAGCCATTCAATGTAATATCAATTTTGCCCAAAATTCTTTTACGCTATGAATGAACTAGTCTGATACTATTCGTTGCTTTCCTCTAATTCAAGTGCCATCACAACACTTCTAAGGAGAGAATTTTCTCATGGATTCGAATAGTTGATCTATAAATCCAGGTTGGGCAGTCAAAGGTTTTATGGTGAGTAAGACTTTCTCGTGGTCGATTTTTTTTGTCAGGGACGCGACGCCTATCACAGTTTTATCGACCAACAAGGGCCCGCCCAAATACTCCCTAGGAAATTTTTCCTCGATTGAGCTAGCACATATCAGACTTTCATCTCTGGAATCACTCAGATTCCTAATACACAGGGGATTCGACATGTCGATCTCCAAGTCAACTTTGTGAAGCAAATTGTGCTGAGCACCATTTACGTGGCTTCTCGCTGAAGTGTCCCAGCCGACCAAGGTCAAGGTTCCATCCTCAGGAACGAGAGTGCTATTATCGGGCAGTTTCATGATTCTATTGGTCTCCTTGATACCGTCCTCATTCAGCTGAATCAATCCCGCTTCACAACCAAAAGTACCATTTGGACACTCACTGTAGCCAGTTGAGACGACGTTGTACATCTTTTCGATGCCGTCGTAATGCGGACTGCTAACCTTGACGGTTATTCTTTCGAGGAAAACATTTTTGACACAATTGGCAGCAGTGAGAATTATTCTGAGATCGATGAAGGTACCGCTGCATTTGGGTACACCGTCGATGTAGATTAGAGCGATATTAGAGTAGTAATCGGCTGGAGTCAGAGAGCCATCGTTCGATTGTTCTCCCAAGGACAAAGCCTCGCTGACTGGAATTGCTTGAGACGCTGCAAAGTCAGGTAGTAAGACAATGATTAGGAATTATTAAGCCCAGGCAAGACAGGCATCCTAGGATTTTGATCACCAAGTTTTGTGAGATATCTTCCAGACAAAATTACGTGAGTTTTATCGAGGTATTGTCATGAACTAATCAGAACCGATGAGTAAAAAATCTCACACTTGCAGAAGCTTCCTTCCAAAGCTATTTCAGCCATCACAATTATGGTAATTGTTCGTATCATTTTCAATAAGCGTTAGTCCAATTAGGAATCCACAATTTCTACTGACGATGAGTATGAAAACTTTTGTCTTTATACTACCGTATGTTTACTCGACGTACTCATTTCCGACAATACCTGAAATTGACACGGTGATAATTTTGATACCATTGTTCCAATCTTTCTCTCATTCAAAGCACTTTTACTGTCTGATGATTATCGGTTGTATTGGTGAATCAATTTTAAAATCTCTCAATTCCGACTGAGATGGGTACAGATGGAAAATTAAATTCGAGACAATCGTCTAAATCTGGACATCACCGATGATAGATATCGAATAAATCACTTCATCAACGGCAAAATAGATTGGTGGCGGATAAAACTATAATCATTTTAGCAAGAGCAGCTGGTAAAGCAATCAGCTCCTGGAACTCCAACATAGTGGAATCGTACTCAATAAATTTCTCAAACTACATTTTGTATCTCTTCGAGTAGACTACGGCACAAATCTATATTACTATCATAAGTACAAGGAATACGTTCATTTATCCCATCAACTACCTTACGTCTCTGCATAATTCTGCACTGTAAAAAGAAATTCTCAAAGTCAGATCACACTTTTGCTGAAATCCTGATGTGGCACTCGTAGGAAAGTAAGGGTGCGCGCGTGTGCGATCGAGGTATGAAATGAAAGTAAGTAATGCTCTTCTGACTTCAGGGTATTTGATTTTTCATATTTCTCAACTATTTCTCATGGAGATGATGTGAAAACATTAAATCGGATCACGGAAAATTGAAGTAAAGAAGTCAGTAAGTCTAGTGATCTGACTTTAAGATTTTCTTTTTACATTGTGCGTGTCGAGTCACTTTGATAGGTATCCAGGCTCTCGGCACTCAGCTGTTCTTTTACAATCAGATATCGATAGACAAATATTTGAGTCTTTAATTCATCAGTCACTACTCATAGCTCATATGGACGAACTTGATCACATGCTTGTTCCGAAAAGATCAGCTTTCTTTATAGTCTAAATTAGTTGAAATTGACTTATCATCAATATAATTTTACGTTGTGAAGGCTGATGATGATAAAATTTCCAGTGTTCAGTTCCAGAGGATACAGGGGATGGAGTATAAAATTTTTGTGGCTAAAGCATCGTAGTCTCCTTACAGATCTCGAAGAAACCTGATTCTGCACACCAATGTGCAATACCGAGACCCTGAACCAATTCTGAATGCTACCATGAGACACCCCAAAATCCTCACGAGGTTTTAGAATCTAAATTAAAAACATCCATGAGAAGAATTTTTCCCGCAAAATATTGAGCCGTTCTCGAATGATTTATCTTTGAATCTTCCAGACCAGATTTTATGAGAAAACCTCACATTACCATCCTTATTCCAATCCAATAATCATATACCCCTCGATGTTGCTCAACAAGCTATCCTTCACCCTCAATATTTACGAAAAAGTTTCTGAATGGATTCCCAAGCATTCAATGCATTGACCAGGGGCTGATTCGAGAGGAAAGAAAGTTTGCTGACCACGATACCAAGATACTTGATTATTTGATTGGAATTGGAATCAAAACGTGCTCTGAGTTGACTCTATAAAATCGGATTCTGAAATACTTAATTTCTTTCTAAAACCACCCAAGATCTAGCGAGAAAAATTTTCCTGTTATCTCATTTGGCGGTATAATGAAAAATTCCGTAGGAGTTCTGAGGTCGTCAATTTCATATCCACAAATTAAAATTGTCGTATTTCTATGAACCTAAATTCAGCCATATTACTCGCAAACAACTTAGATCGATCTGAAATCCCAGCTATCCAGAGTATAGTTACAGCATATAATCTGCTCATCCGCGTATATACCTAGAATATGCGCCGGGCTAAGTTTAATAGCAAGCAAAGAGCGTTCCGCCGATGGAAGCACCGGAGATGAAAGCTCGATGTAATTTCCGTCGCGACCGCCTCGAGAGGTGAGCCTTTGCTCCTTCTCCTTTAGCCTCTGAGAACTGGCAGCTGCGCGAGCTCTTGGTGTGAATGTGTTTATGGCTTCAATGTAAAACTTTGCGATGTCAGTGTGAGTATTTCTCATCAATCTATAGAGCCGCTAAAGCTGTTTTAACTTGTGGACGCAGTAGTTATTTTGATTTTTGCGCAAATTGCTAGCAGCACTTTATTGCTACGAGCCAAGCAACATTCACTCCCATGAATGCTGACATATTTCAACAGGCCCATAGATAGTCCATGTTGCGGATTTTTTCACCGTCTCTTACTAACGGATAGATTTTTGAGATTTTGCGACCCTCATCAAAAAGGAAGAAGAAGCTCTACCTTACCGACATCTATTATACATTGATTTAAAATAGAACAACACAATATTTCGAAAAAGTAACTCCAAGCTGCCCTGCGCATCGGTAGAGTGGACCATTGTGTACAATTTTGAAGCGATCCGCAGAAAGCTCTTGGAGGAATCCCAACTATGGAGCAAGTAAACTCTAATTGCACTATAGTCGAGATTACTCCAAAAGCTTTCTTCGGATCGCTTCAAAACTTTACACAGTGATCCGTTATACCGATACGCAGGGTAGCTTGGAGCTACTTTTTTAAAATACTGTTTTGTTCAATTTTCAATCAATTTATAATGAATGTCGGTAAGGTCAAGCTTCTACATGACCTCCATTGTTACTAGAGACCACCAATAATGAGCAGCGCGTCTCGACCAATCGATCACGAAGGACACCAAACTGAGCTTTCTCTGAGTGCATCAGAATCGCAAAAGCCTGACGAGCTTGCAACAGTAAACTACAATTGAAACTCACAGCAAGAGTCTCATCCAGTCTCTCAGCATTGGAGCATCAGCATCAGCATCAGAAACCGCCTTGCGTTTCAAGAAGGCGCATCAAGCTCCTTGCGTATATACAGCCACGTGTACTCCGAAGCTGGAAAGTCATTTCCGAGAGAGAGAGAGAGAGGGAGGTAGGGAGGGAGGGATCTGTGTGTTATGGGCGCGGGTTGCGCGGGGACAATAAAGCCATCTTGGCTGCTTCCACTCGGTGGATAGCGATCTCGCGGCGCGACGGTTGCCAAGCGACGGGGAGGAGCTGCAGCCGCATCAGCTCTGCCTCTTATCTCTGCCGGGCCACCCCCTTGCCCGCTACCCTCGCACCGTACGCCCCCGCAGCCCGACTGACGTTACATAGACACGCGAAAGCTCGTTCAAGCTGAAGCTCGGCGAACGACCAGGCGTTACTGCATACCAGGCGTGATCCGAGTTTTGTTGCCTTATTTGAAAATTCCCGCGCTTGCCTCTTATAAGTGTACGGTCTGCCGTGCCGTGGTTTTTCAAATTATGTAGACATTCGTTCATGTCTGAGATGGCCGACTGGAAAATAGTTAGATTCCTGAATTATGCTGATTCGGGAGCTTAATTTTTGAGTTTGCCGTACACGATACTGAATTTTGGATTCGGAATGATTAGGTAAGATCCGGATGACGGTGAATCATTTTCCGGTGCATGTCAAAGGTTTACTTCATCGATGTTATAATTGTAAATTCATTTGAATTATAGAAAAAAAAAATCATGCAACATTTCGGAAAAGTAATTCCAGATGTCTCTGGCATCAGTACAATGCGTCACTATGCAAATTTTCTTAGTGATCCACAGCGATCTCTTCAATTAAGGTGCCTTTAAGGTGTCATGTGAAAGCTCGATCTTAACAACACCCATCATACATTGATTTGATTTAAGGAGGTTCATCACTAAAACAAAAGATGGGAGATGCGAATAATTCGAATTGGATTCGTTAGTTTTAAGCACCACAGATGACACAGCGGAATTTCAGGCCAGACTGCCGACCAAATTTCAGAGAGAAGAACGATCAAAAACCGCAATTTTAACGTTGCCCTTATGGGAGCTATGTCATTTTTTACGGAGAGTAATATTATAACTTCTCGAGAAGAAAAGCATCGTGACGAAAAACCAAGACAAGGAAACAGATCATGAGCTTCAAGATGACGTATTGTAAGATGCATGTTGCGGACCATCCCGACGAGATCTACCTTACCTAGAGGTCTATCTTACCTAATCTAATCTTATAGCAGTCAGGTTTATCGATTGCGTTAAAAATAATTTTGAATAGGCCAAGCATAATACGGCTCAACATAACACCCATTGATATTCTTTTCATTTCGATGCAAATATTTTTCACTGGCTTACATAAGAGTTACCATCAATCGGAGTGACTTTGAATTGCGAAGAGACTTTGAACACTTTTTGGTTCAACTTTAACTCTTGCTCGGCTCGCTTGAGAACATCTTGTAGGAACTCCTTTGAAAGTTGGTTGCCACGAACAGAATGATTCCTTTCAGGATGCTCTAGGAAAAACTGGCCTGAGCAAAAGGGAAGAATGTTCAACTCTGGATTTAGAGACGAGGTATTCGTTCCTTCATACTTCTGAGCTAGATCTTTCCATTCAAAGTCACGTGCGACCGTGCATGATCATACAAGAATACATGAAAAAAAAATTCTGAAAGAAAGGAATTGGACGAATCAGGCGTTTCCAAAGTTAGAGTGTCTAAATCTCGAATTAAATCTACATGAAACTTAATTTCACAGCTATCAATCAGAACGAAGATTGAAATTTGTCCTAGTATCGCGAAGTGTTGTGAACCATTGCAGATTATAAGCTGTGTATAAGTCTATTTAGCTCACAAGGTGGTGTAAGGGAGGGGAGCATAACAAGAGGAGGCAAAGGCATGAAGGCAGTCAGGTGACAGGTCTTGGAGTGATTTAGTGAGATGAAAAGCTACTCCCACCACTCTGCCGCGTCGTTATCTGACTCGGGCAGAGATTGCTTGCTTAACGCAGGGGCTCATCTTCGCCTCTTTCTCCTCATCTCTCTCTCGCTCACTCTCTCTCTCTCTCTCTCTCTCTCTCTCTCTCTCTCTCCCTCTCTCTCTCTCTCTCTCTCTTTTTATTATAAAGTTTTAATTTTGTGTTTTTTGTATTTTGTTCATGCCTCTTGAGACCCATTGTCCCCAGGCAAATAAATCACTTCAATAAATCCCCCCCCCTCTCTATTTAAGCAAGGCATTTGACACGATTTCACCATCCAAACTACGTAGTAAACTTCTCAAACCGGGCTTCTCGAGATCGGCACTTCTGTGGATCAAATCTTATTTACAAGGTCGCACCCAAAGAGGTACTTCAGAAAATGGCAGTTCTAAGTGTCTCACAACCAATCTGGGTGTTCCACAGGGTTCCGTTCTCGGGCCCCTGCTCTCTAGTCTGTATGTCAATAACCGACTCAGGTTGCTGGATAAAAAGTCAGTTCATCATCTCTCTTACGCGGACGACCTCTAAATTCATCTGCAGGTGCGCGAGAAGAAGATCAATGAGGGAATTCCTCGATTAAGAGAGATAGGACGACTTGTTGCTGAATGGGCCGAGGGCTCTGGCCTGCTCACTCAACACTGGCAAGACCAAAGCAATTTTTTCAGTTTCGAGAAGAACGTAAGAGATCTGCAAAGGGTGGACTTGTCCGGTGTTGTGATACAGGATGGGGTTTTCGTCCCATTTAGTGACAAGGCCGTGAGTCTCGGTGTGACATTGGACAACGCACTGACGTGGAGACCGCATATCAATCAAAATCTTAAGAAATCAATAAGGCCCTCCACAGCTTGCGGTTTATTAGGGCGTGCACTACCGAGACTCTCCGAATTCGATTGGTTGAGACCTTAGTCCAACGCCACCTAGACTACTGCGCGATCGTATACCTTGACGCCACTGACGAACTGAGGACGCGGGTACAGCGACTGAGCAATTCATGTGTGAGATACATCTTTGGTGTGAGGAGAGACGAGCACATACTGATTCGCGGAGAACTTACTTTGCAGCCCTTTTAATGTACAAGATCTTGCATATGAAAGAACCTGGCTACCTCGCTGGAATGTTCCCCAGGTACCAAGCCGAGCGCCCTCAGCGGGGTGATGCTAACGGGCAGGAGCTCAAAGTTCCGAAGATGGGGATTGATTATGGTTTGAACTCTTTCCAGAGTCAATGTGCTCGGTTTGGAACCTTACTCCCTCTTGGCATCTGGCAAGCAACAACTCTGTCGCATTTTAAAGGGGCAGTAAAAGATTTTTTGTTGACACATTCCCCACAATAAATTGATGGGGACGCCGCGTATTTTTTCAACCTATGACGACTTTTCTTTTCATTTTGTTTTTATATGAACTGTGCGTGACCTCGTGTCGCATGGGTCTTAATCTGTGATAGTTACTTTAGTCCTTATAGTAATCTGTATTCTTAGCTTCAGGTAATATGACTAGTCACATCTGTGATAATATTAATATCTTTGACCAAACGATTTATCTTATTTTAAGCATATGTATTTTTTGTACATGGATTGATCTAACTACTGCCATTGAGCGAATAAAAGGATATCTATCTCTCTTGCCGAGAGTACTTCATGGGTATAGCGTAACATTTCCAACATCGAGATTCAGACAACCGTCATATCTTGCTGCAAGTTTCACTCAAACCTGTAATCTTAGCCTACGTAGATCAGAGAGATTAAAGACTGGAGATCTTGTTGCTCTCCAATATCGTGCCACTACTTAGCTACGAAAATTCTAACCACGTGATTGCCAGTATAATCTGGAATAAGCTCCCTCGCGATCTTGCATCAACTGTATATAATTCGATGTCACCTGAATCATTTAAACTTTGCCTCATGCAATATCTCTCAGAATGAGAGTTGAGCTGGCCCAGAATGCAATTATATTGTGTCCCAGCTGTGTGATCTATACAAAATGTCATCTTATGAACAGTTTTATCTTTGTAAATTTTTATTTTTTATTGCAGCCTAGCGCTGGCGCATGAAACATTTCCAACCCTGTATAGCTATAATTATCAATTGAAGTGCGGTTTGTTACCCTCAAAACAATCCCAAACCCTTTTTATGTACATAGATGTATATTTACGTTTGTATTTTAGTAGCTGTGTTCCTCTATTTGTAAAATATTGTATTGATTGCAAATAGCTTTTTGGGGCTTACCAGTCCCCGGACAAATGAACCAATCAATCCATCAATCAATCTTTCATCGTAAGGAATGGTAAAATTTACCTTTTATGAGCTGGAGGACTTGGAGAGTCTATAGGGTCCCGAAAAAATTTTACAATACTGCCGGGGATGTTCAGAATTACATTTTTGCAATTCTGTGCGTAAAACTGTGTGTAAAAGTCCATTTAGGGGCAGGTGTGCGGTGCGCAAACTCGAGAACCTGAACTTTCGTGCACAGTTG